>JAASFN010000234.1:0-28768 GCA_023333795.1 Globisporangium rhizosaccharum | reverse complement strand
CGAGCAAGCGCTGCAAGACCATCAAGCGTCGCTCCGAGCGCTCGCACAGGACGAAGCACGGAAGCTCGAGCGTCTCTACGAACATCTCCATGTCGAGAATACGCTCGCAGACGAGATGAAAGCGTCGCGCGTGGCCGTTGAGCAGCAAGTCGCTGCTGCACAGGCGCACTTGGACGCGCTCGAGAGTCAAAAAGAAGATGCGCTGAGCGTCGTGCGCGACCTGCAGGACCAGATCCAGTTCCTCGACGCAAAGCGCAAGGTCCTGCAGCAGCAAACTGACCGTGACACGCTGCCTCGTACGACAGACTCACGTCCTGACGTCGCGACCGCTCTCGAGATCAAACGCCTCGAGCTCATGCTCGCGACAGTGAACGACGCACTAGCGAGTGCGCGCGAAGAGCTCACGACGCTCCAAGCGGCGCACGTGAACACGTTGCGCGAGAAGCAAGCGCTCGTTGAGCAAGTGAATGACGCAGCGAGTCACGTGAAGCGCCTCGAACGCGCGATCGCAGAGACGAGTGGCCGAGCGAGCGTCCCAGCAGTGCACTGCGACAACGGATCGCAGACGCTGATGGTCGACACAATAGACGCAAGCACCGAGACGAGTGCAGAGCGCAGGGAGCCGGAGCGAGTGGACGCTGCAGTGCAAACGCAAGCTGTAGCAGCAGCAGAGACCATCACGACTGGTGTCGACCAAGCGAGTCAAACCGACCCAGACGAGCGCGAGGACTCTGTCATGACGACAGCGCCAGTCGAGCGCGTGTCGGTTCAGCTCACAGTCGACACGACAGCTCCCGAGACCGTGACAGCTTCACCGTCCGTCGTCGACGCAGACGCCGACAGTGTCGTGTCTGACTACATCTACAGCATCGTGACAGAGAATGTCATGGACGCAGTCACGCGACGAGCGCAGCGGTACGTCCGCTCTCTCTCTCTCAGTCTGACTCTGTCTTACGATACGCGTCTTCACTGACGATGGTTCGTGGACTTGTCCTACACATGCAGCGCTGCCACGGAGGCTGCAGCGTTGCAGCAGCAGCACCCGAACAGCAAGAGCGCGACGTCGATTCCCACGCGCGCGTTCCTCCGCAGTCGCTATGCTCACGACGAGCGGACTGTGACCGACCGCATCGCAGCGCAGATGGTGCAGTTAGAGCAGCGCGCACTGCGCTTTGGCGTCCCACCCAAGTGCAGCGTGCTCTCGAACGAGCACTTGGCGATCGTCCAGTCTGCGCTCCATGGTCACCTGGAGATCCTCCCGACGCACGTGCTCGAGCGCATGATCGCGATCGAGAGCAGCACGAACGCCACGATCGCGCGCGAGTGGGTCCCGCGCGAAAAGACGCGGCAGCTTGCGCTCGCACAGCTCAAGCTCGAGCACGACGCCAGGTCGCAGCGGAACCAGGACCTCGTGAAGCAAGCGATGAGTGCGTTTGTGACTGGCGGTGGGACGAGTGCACCACGTCACACGCTTCTCAGTCATCCAGGAGACGGAAGCAGCAACAGTCAAGTACCAGGTGCAGGCGCGATGGTGGAACCACAGCCGCATGGCGATGACGCGCACTCCCAACGAGGCGAGAGTGGCCGTCGAGCTGCTCTTCAGCCGCTCGACTCAGCTCAACAGTCAGCTGGGACGCTATTTAGTACGAGCGACGAGCCGGTCGCCGCGAACGACAGAGAAGAGGAGATGGCGGCGTCTGGCGCACGCGACACGAGTTTCCTGACTGCGACTGGCGTGAGCGATGACAAAAGTGTTCCGAGTCGAGTGGACGCAGCAGAGACGGAGACGATTGCATCGGCAAGAAGCTCACAAGCAGCAGAGGACATTGTCACGTGCGAGCACGAGACAGCAGCTAGCGCAGTGTCTGAAGACGTGTCAGAAGACAAGTCGGACACAATCCCATTTGATCAACGCGTCGAGAGCCAAGGGGCAAAGCCAAGTGGCATGAAAGTGGTGACAGTGTCGCCAAAGGCGTCGCCGACCAAGCCAGCGAGCGCAACGCACGAGCTCAGTAGCACGAGTGCACCGTCATCTGAAGATCTTTCGACAACTGTGCAAGCAATAGTGTCAGCTGAAGAGGACTCTGAGGCACTAGAGATGGCGCTTCGAGTGACTGAGATCAAAGACGAGAAGAAGGAGAAAGAGGGCGATGACAACCACGACACTGTCACGCAGTCGCTCTCCGTTACTTCCACGCACTTGATCAGCCACGATAAAGACGAAGAACACGAGAGCCGCGAATCAGAGACGACACAGGAGGCGCAATCACTGGCACTCGCACCTGTCGCTGTCGACGAAGTCAAAGACGATGAAGACGACGGTCTTGAGGTCCTTCACATCGAGAGCGCGTCGGACATCAGGAGAGAGGCGGCAGCAGCGGACAACAACGACACGACTCGAGCTGTCGATTCGCATGATACGAGCATCAAGAACCTAGAGACCGACGAGCATGATGACGCTGTTCAATCAGCTCGCGAGACGGCGAGTGGCTACCCACGCATGCTCTGGAGCGTCCAGTCATCCGAGTTCTCTGCATCAATAGCTGCGTCGTCGGTCGTGTCGTTCCAAACGAGCATCCCGAGTCTCGGCGCCAGTAGCTCAGACGATGTGCGCACGAGCAACACGATGGTGCGTCAAGCAGTCGTGACTTCACTGCTGTGTATCTGCTGAGCTCACATGAATGGTGCTCACATGGATGGTCGTGTTGTCATGTCCAGCAGCACCAGTTGGAGGAGCGTCGAGAGTCTCAAGACAGTGGCTCCATTGCTACTGCTCACTCTGTCGAGAGCTCCATGGGCGAGTCGTCACTCCCACGACGTCACTTTGACGGCAGCGACGACGACGACGACGACGAGACCGCTATCCCTGACCTCTTGAGTGATGGTACGCCGTGTGCGAGCATGTGGATGAGTGACAGACTTGCCTGATCGGACCCAAGGACACAACACTCACACTCTCATGACCGCCATGTTGTCGCTTGTAGACGAGCAACGCAGTTATGACGAAGCGCGCGAGCAAGCAGACGCTCGGTCAGCTCCACAGCAGCAGCCATCACCACGCGCACAACCGTCACGATACGATCCAGCACCAGTGACAAGCGTCATGAGCTTTGACGACGACTCGGAGATCGAAGAGATGGAGCTGACGTAGACCATCGCAGCGTCTTGTACGTGCATGCGAGTGTGAATGTGAGTCGGTTGATCGCCTGTGTGTGTTTCTCTCTATGCGCTGCTCTTGGTCATGGCACCTACGACGCTTTCACGCCCGACATGCCGCCTGCTTGCGCAATGAGCTCGTTCGTGCGCTTGCGGTACTCTTCGAACTTTGCGTCGCTCTGCTCGACGCCCACGTCGCCCTTTTTGAACATCACTGCGAGGTTGTGGCACGCAGGCGCAAAGTTCGCATCGCACGCGCGCGCCAAGTACTCTTTTGCAAGCACCGCGTCGCGCTTGATCGGGCTCGAATCCGTGGCAGACAAGTACATGGACGCCACGCGGTTGCAGCTGTTTGCGTCGTCGCGGTCGCACGCGTCTTTGAATGCAGCGAGGCCCTTGAGCACGTTCTGCAGTGTTGCGTGTCAGTAAGATGCCACAAGGCGATTGGACGGATACTGATGGTAGAGTGCGCGCACCTTGTCGCGTCCAACGCCGTTCATGTACATGACGCCGAGGTGGTGACAGCCCTGAGCGTGACCACCGTCGCACGACTTTTCTACTCGGCACAGGTCGCGATAGCATGAGACACAGTGAGTGTGTGCAAAGACATCGAGGGCACGAGAGAGAGCAGCAGCAGAAGCAGTGCGTACCAAAGAGGTTTGTCGCTTCAAAGTCGTTCATTTCGACACCTTTACCAGCCACTGCGTGCGTTTGTACAGACAAGAGCGTGAGTGAGTCGTTCAGTCGATCCATTGAGCGTCTCTAGGAATGCCACACACAGAGCAATCGGACATACGCTTGAGGCGGCCGAGGTTGAAGCACGACGCTGCGTAGTTGTTCTTTGCGCAGTTCGTCTTGTACATTTCGGCTGACGATACGATCGGTCGAGTTGGACGCAGCACAAGAAGCGACTGTGGTGAGCGCTTGTCCTCCATCGATGCGTGTCACGTACTGAGCAAGATGCACTCAGAACAGCAAAGAGAGACGCACCAGCGTCTGCGTAGTTCTTGTCAACCACTGCGAGCCACTCGCCCCAGCTGTGGCACGCACTTGCATCGCCTGATGTATGCACAAGCAGACATCTAAAGTGAGTAACTTGTGGCGCCGCAAACGCTCGCAATGCGCAAATGTGATGGTCATGACACGCACCGTCGCCGTCGTTGCAGTTTGAGCGGAACTCATAGTGGCGTTGCTCGAGCTGTTCGTTTACGCGACGCACTTCTTCTGCGCTCCGGTCGCTCGAGAACACCATGCTGCTTCACTTCCAGTCAATGATGTCGATCGACGTGTGGTCGCGCTTGTTCGGAAGAGCTCTTTGTCCGAGTGTCTTTGATGGCGATGTGCCATTTTGAGCGGTACAATGGTGTGAACCACATAACTCGAGCGATCTTGTTGAAGTGACACTTTCAAAGCGTCTCGATCCGATGGACACTCTTCATTGTCGACACTCTTCATTATCATGCAAGGTGCCGTTCATTTATACCTCGACAGCTCGAGCACTAGGCATTCGAGCGTCGACAAGTTCACACAAGTGCTGCATTGTCAAGCAGGACGATAGAGCACGATGCGAGCCAGCGCCACCGCTCGCTCTGCTCGGATCTGCGAGCGCACGCACATGATAGCGTGCGAGGAAGCCGATCCGCGCAATCACACCTGGCATGAGTATGCTGCATCGATTGTCGAGCAACGAGCGCCTTGATTGTCGAGCTCCGCGACCACAGAGCGAAGCTCCAGACCAATCGCGACGACGATACGAACCCAGAAATCGCGTCGCTGGCTCTTTTGCTAGGCGGTGAGGAATCTGTACACGCAATTAGCTCGACACTTTCTCGCAAACGCTGAATCTCAGACTAGGTTGATCGCTATAGTGCGTAGAGACGAGACGAGCATTATGAATTAGCTCACTCTTTTGCTGTGGGCCTTGACTCTCGCTTTGCTCGACGCGCGCATGTTTGCATTGTGGATGCCGTCGCTGCTACTGCTGCTGCTGCTGCTGCTACTGCTTGGGCTGCTTGGTGTACGTGCGTCTCCAGTAGTCCAAACACTGCTGCTGCTGCTGTAGCAAGCCCAAACGCTCTATCAAACAAGTATGGGGAAGCGTTCGAGGATGATCTGCAAAGGAGATTCTCGATCGAACATTAGCTGTGCAACAATGCAATGCAACAAGAACGTATACAAACACCTTTCCCATGTCGAATCCAGTTTTGACGCTCGCAGCTGCTCGAGTGTCTCGGAAACTGTATGCCGGCTGCTGTGTGGGAAGGGGCGAGCCCAAACCCCATTATTTTGCTTCGCTGGCCATCAAGGCTCATTTGCGGCAGAAGCCGACCAGACACACAGAAGAGCAAGAGCAGTCGCGCGATCACTCCACAAGGCACGCGAGTGTCGTCGTCGTCGACACCTGCAGTCAGTCGGAAAGAACACGAGCGCGCGAGGCAACAAGGCGTGAGATTGATCGATTGATTGATCGCCGGTAGCAAGGCGGGGGCGCTTTCGAGCGCGTCCACCATCCAAGCACAAGCAACAGCAGCAACAAGAGTCGGTCGAGAGAGTCGTTTCGCTCGCCCGTTACGCCACATCGTCCGCCTCATCGTCAACAGCAGCATCCGTGTCGTGTCCACCGTATCGAGTCGAGCGAGCGAGCGCAAAAGTCCTCGCTCGCCTTGCCTCTCTGTCTATCTGTCCTCGTCGTCGTGTCTCGCTCTGTGTGATCCAAACAACAACCGCTCACGGCGATGAACAGTGTCGTCTCGCCCTTGCGCATGCCCCCGACGACTACGAGCATGCCGCACCACCATCTTCCCCAGCAGCAGCCGCCGTATCACACGTCGCGACCGCGCCACCAGCGCCACGCATCGAACCCACAGGCGCTGCTTGCAGCCTCGCGCATGCACGCACAGCAGCAGCAACAGCAGCAGCAGCATGTGCTGTATCCGCAAGCTGCACGACCGCGCATGCCTCAGCAGCAGCAATCGCATGCACATGCGCTTCTGTACCAGCAGCAGCAGCCGCAGCAGATGCAGTACCAAGCAGCGATGCCAGTAGCAACAGCAGACCACGCAGACGTCCTCGCACGCGCACAGGCGATCGCACAGGCGCAGCTGCAGATCCAAGCGCAGATGCAGATGTACGCCACAGCGTCACACGCAATGGCGACGACCAACCAGTCAATGTACGCGCCAACACAGGCGCATCCGAGCGCATCGAGTCGTCTGCCGCAGCAGCAGACACTCCATCAGCTCCACCAGCGCAGCACGAGCGCTGCTATCGCTGCCTCTCACCCAACAGCAGCAGTGACGAGTGCGCAGCCAGTCAAGCGCAGCAGCAAGAGCCGGAGCCGCACGAGCAGCGCGAGCAACGAGAGCGCAACGAGCACCAGCAGCAGCTCTAGTGCCGCGACAAGCGACCGCTTGCCCCGTGTCGAGTGGCGCGTCGCGATCGACCCCAAGACCAAGCGTGCGTACTACTACCACCCGGTCACGCGCGAGACGACGTGGAAGAAGCCACAGGAGCTCGTGGAGAAGGAGAAGCGCGAGAAGAAGCAGTTCTTCAGCGCCATGGAGCACAACATCCGCTCGAAGCTCCGGTCCGGGACGTGGCTCACGCGCGCGAGCAACAACAATGACCACGACGACGACGCGCCACCACAGCCATATCGCCACAGCGACATTGGGATGCCGACGTCGCACATGGCAACATCGTCGTCGAGTGAGCGCGTGCGCAACTCGCTCAGCAGCATGGACGTCAACAGCGGCCGCAAGCCCAAGACGCGTGCATCGCTGAGTGCGTTCGCGAGTCGCTCGGCGCCGACGACGCCGGACTTTAGTGCGCAGAGCGTCAAGCCGTCGGACGTCTCGAGTAACCAGGACAGCACAGACGACGATGACGATGATGAAGATGAACAGGACGAGCTCCGTGCCGCAGCGTCCAAGCCGCCGCTCCTGTTCCGGACCCTGTCGTCGTACGAGACGCCTGTGATCGTGGACAAGAAGACGGGCGCAACGACTGGCGGTGGCATTGGACCGCGCCTCGTTGCGATCCCGTCGCCGATCCACGAGCGCGTGCGGCTGGCGACTGCGATGCAGCCACGGGCGTCCGACCTCGAGTCGTACGCGCAGTCGGTCGCTCGCCCCGAATCGGACGTTGCGCAGAGCCCGACGCTGTCGACTGCAGCGTCGAACGCGCGCCAGCCGCTGCGTCGCCGCTCAAACAGCACGAGCACGATCTACGTGCGCATGGGCACGATGAACGCCCCAGACCAGGACTGTACGATCCAGTGCGTCGCGACTGTCCTCCGTGCGCACATGGTCGAAGCTGCCGGTGCGCCGATCGCGATCGACGCCAAGTTTGACGTGTTTGTGAACCGCCGCGACCGCGAACGCGCAGCCGCAGCAGCTGCGGCAACACTGTCGATCGCGTCGCTTTCACTCAGTGACGCCCGTGCGAGCCGCGCGTCGAGTGTAGCAGCAGCGTCTGCAGCGGGGACCGTCCCGTCGCTCGCGGAGATTGGCGCGTTCATCAAGCACGTCTTTGCGCGCGCGCAGATGGAGTCGGAGTGCATCATCATGAGCCTCATCTACGTCGAGCGCTTGCTCAAAGCCACGAGCGGATCGCTCCAGCTACGCACAACGAACTGGCGCGCGATCCTCTTTTGCTCGATGGTCATGGCGTCGAAGGTCTGGGACGACCTGAGCATGTGCAATGCCGACTTTTCCAAGATCTGGCCCGAGCTGTCGCTCAAAGAGATCAACGAGCTCGAGCTCGCGTACTTGAGCGCCGTTGAGTACAACGTCCGCGTCTCCGCAGTGTCGTATGCCAAGTACTACTTCCACTTGCGCTCAATGTGCGCGACGATGGGGATGCTCGCGGCGTTTGACGAGAGCGCGCCGCTGAACCTCGACGGTGCGCGCAAGATGCAAGTGCTCTCAGAGGAGTACCAAGAGCGCTCCAAGCTCTTGCCAGCGCCGCGGCGTCGCTCGGTCACGATCACTGCGACGAGCATTGAGAGTCGCGTGGCGTCAGCGAACAAGTCGAGCAAAGCGTCGCCAGCGGCGAGTCTTGAAGAGCTCGTGCACATGCAAGTGCGCGGCGCGGGCGGGAGTGCGCTCTCGAGCATGCACCGTCTCTCGAGCAAGCACTGAGTGCTCGAATGAGAATGGCGCAAGCGCTCGACGGATGATGAAGAGATGATGAAGAAGAGATGGGGAGAGAGAGAGACTGTGTGAAGCAAGTGGTCGTGTCGTGAGTGAAAGAGTTAGCTGTGGAGCAAAGCCGCCGCCGCTGTCAGAGACGAAGAGGACGCAGACGATGGCGAGTGAGCGCAAGAGACTGAGCGAGAGAGAAAGAGAGAGAGACTGAGCGAGAGTCTCTTGTAGTCGAGTGTGTAGCTGTGAGAAATGGGAACGTGTGTTGAGTGTGTCGTCGTCCTCTGTGGCTGGTTGTCTGTCTGTCTGTGCTTACAACGGCTCTCGGTGTCCTGGTGCGACGGACGCAATGTAGCTGTGCAAGTACCGCAACGTCGCTTGGTGCTCACGTGGCACGGCACGCTGCACGAGCGCGTCGTGTGCGTCGCTAGAGCTGCTGATGAGCACGCGCAGAGTCTTTATGAACGTCGGGTCTTCAAGTGTCGCGACCGAGAGAACAGTCAGTGGCAGAGACTTCGTTGCGAGCGCGTTGTCGTCGTACGCTGGTGGAAGTGGCAAACATGCGGCTGCAGTACTGAATCGCTCGTCATCCCCGTCTTCAGCTCCGCCTTCCTCTGGGATCCCACCTGGGAGACGACTTCTGCTCGAGCCATCGCCATCATCATCGTTGTCGTCGTCGCTCCGAGCGTCGTCGTCATCATTGAGGTCTGGCGACTCGACGACGCTCTTGAGCTGCAGCACCATGCGCTCAAACTCGAGGTTCACTGGCGCTGCTTCCACTCCTGTATCGTCGATCTCACTATCGTCGCTATCGTCGTCGTTGTCCAGCTCATCAGCGGCGACTCGGTTCTCGGACACCACTGGTGCTGGAGGCGGCGACACTGTCACGTCTGAGTTCCCAGTGCTGTTTGCTGACGATGGTGGCGGCGAGAGTGCGCTGTAGTCTGGCAAGTTCTGCACGAGAATGATCGGATCATCGAGCGGAGACGCTGCTGCACCAGTGGCTTTCGATCGAACGGCACCTCCAGCACCAGCACTCGCAACAGCAGCCGCTCGCTTGAGCTGGAGCTTGCGACTCTGGATGTCTTTGCGCATTGCATCTCGCTGCTTGGCAGCAGCCGCTTTCACGACTTCAGCGCCAGTCCGCGGTCGTACAACAGCGGTCGGAGGCACAAAGACTTGCTCACTTGGGGCAGGAGTCTCGATCGGTCGTGGGTACTCGCTCGGTTTGGTCTCTGCTGACTTTGGCGCTGCAGGTACTGGCGCTGATGGTGGAGGCGGAGGAAGCAATGCTGGTGCACCAGCAACTGCCGTAGATGGCGGTGGTGACGGCATTGGAAGGTTCTGCACGAGCTGCTGCCGCTGCGCACGCCACTAGCGAGCGCGCACGAACGAGAGAGAGAGAGAGTGGGTTAGGAGACTCGAGACAGAACGATCGCAAGCGATTGTGAGTGCAAGCGCTCGACGTACCTGCGCGTTGAACGCACTGACGCGGTCTGCAACTGGAGTGCTCTTACCAACAGCTTGTGCTTTTGGAGCAGCTGCAGCCTCAGACGCTGGCGGCACAAGCCGAGCACGAAGCGCGTCTTGCTTGGCTTTCTCAACAACGGCGCGCTTCTTCTGGAGCAGCAACCGGTTTCGCTGTTCGAGCGTCGACTTTGAAGGACTCGCACTTGGAGCATTCGCACTACTCACGCGCTTCTTCTCGCCTGCAGGCGAACAACCAGCAAGCGCACGGGCTGGTGATGGCGAGAGTCCAGCTGCTGCTGCTGCACCAACGCCGCCGTTCTTCTTGAACGACCGCGTCTTCTTGAGCAGTGCCTTGCCTCCTGCACCGAGCTTCTTCTTCTTCGACGTCGCAACCGCAGCAGCGAGTTGCTTGCGCTTGTCCATGAGCGCTGCTTCTGCACGCCGCGCAGCATTTGCGGCAGCATCAGTACTTGGGCTCTTGGCGCCAGGCTTTGGAGCTACTGGCGCACGCACAGACGTCGGTGGCGGTGGTGGCGTCGCAGCAGCATTTGCAGAAGGCTGCTGGTGCTTGCGAAAGATGTGATGGCCATGGAGCACGGTGTGGTTGAGCTCATCCGCGAGTGCGCGCTCCGAGAGGAAGCCCTGGATGCGCTCCATCACGATCGGCTTCTTGATGAGCTGGTTCACACTTGGACGCTCGCGCGGGTTCTTGCGCAGCATCTCTACGACGAGGTCGGCGAGTCGCTTGCTCGCAGCCGCAGCTGGGATCGGCGCAACGCTCGCGTTCACGATGTTGTCGAAGAGCTGACGCTGACTCCGGCCATTGAACGCATACGTGCGCGTCACGAGCTCGTAGAGCACGCAGCCGAGACTCCAGATGTCCGTCTTGCTGTTGTACCGCTTCCCGAGGCAGATCTCGGGCGACGTGTAGTACGGCGTCCCAGTCATGGTCTCGGCGCACGCGAGCGTGTTGCTCAGGACCGTTGCGACGCCAAAGTCGCCGAGCTTGACGACGTTTGCGCGCGTGAGGAAGATGTTCTCAGGTTTGATGTCGCGGTGGATGATCTTCCGGTCGTGCAAGTGCTTGAGCGCGAGGCAGACTTGGACAAACAGGTCGAGGATCTCGCTCTCGCGAAGTGGATCGCACCGCTCGAGGCGCTTGCGCAAGTCGCCGCCATCGGCAAACTCCGTTACAATACACAGCACTTGCTGCTGCGGTGGAAGCGCGCGGGCACCGTTTGCACGAGCCACTGGCGCTGGCGGTGCGAGCAAGAAGCTCTCTTTGCACGCAATGATGTTGGGATGATCGAGCGCTGCAAGTAGCTTCGCTTCGCGCAGTGCACTCTCTTTGTCGCGCGGGTCCATGCGGATCTCTTTCACGACGTACTTCTTCGCGAGCGGGTCGCTCTTGCGCGTCACGAGGTACGCACAGCCAAAGCTCCCCTGTCCGATCTTGGCGACCTTGGCGTACTTGTCCATCGTGAACGCTGGAGCGAGAGCGCGAGAGATGCAAGTAGTCGAGCTCGTGCGTGTGTGTCGTGCTGGCGCGTGGAAATGGAGGTTGCAAGGAGGAGCAGCGACCGATTTGCTCGCATGCGTTTCATGCGACTTGATGGTGCGACCAACTCTGTTGTCGGGCAGCTCTCGAGCAGGAGCCTCGCTCGATAGCGAGCCACACACACACTAGACGATGCACCGTGGCAACTCGCCAGTCAAGCCGCATCGAGTCGACAAACCCGCGAGCACTGATGCGTGTGTGTTCCCATCTGCGCTCGTCGCGGAGGGCGTCGACGGCGTGCTCTATCGCGGCCCAGTGCCTCCAGAGCGCGCGCGCTTCCAGCGCAAGCCGCCGCATCTTGACTTTGCTCGCGAGTGCGAGGTCTCACATAGCTACCACGAAGCACGCGCGACGCTTGATGCGCTCACGGAGCGCCATCGGCAGCACCAGATCGCACAGGAAGAGCGCTTTGACCGCGATGCGAACGCTGCCAAGTTCACGGCGCAGTTTGCACAGACGCGGCTTGGGACGTGCGGCGTGCCGACACTCAATACCATGAGCGTCATCGTCGACCGCCAGCGGCGTGCAGCTGACGCGGCGACATCGGCTGCGCAGAAGCAGCAGCGAAACCAGAGCGAACGCAGTGGAAGCACACGCTCGGACCGGATCCGCGACGCTGTGCGCCGCGCGTACGGCTCACAGACGCTCGACCTCAAAGCGCTCGAGCTCGTGCACATCCCAGACGAAGTCTACACGACACTGCTACTGCAGCTCGCGCGGCTCATTCGATGCGTCAACGTGAGTCGCAACGCACTCCGAGACATCCCTCCTGCGTTCTGCGCTGCGTTCCCAGAGGCAGAAGCTCTCGTGTACAAAGAGAACGCACTCGCGAGCCTTCCAGCAAACATCGCAGCGCTCGCGTACCTCACAGCGCTCGACGTTGCATGCAATGAGCTCGTGGCGCTGCCGCAGCGCTTGCCGCCGTCGCTCCATGTCCTCAACGCGAGTCGGAACCGCTTGACGCACGTCCCGAACCTCCACACGCTCACGAAGCTCATCGAGCTCGATCTCTCGTACAACCACTTTCAAGTGCCGCCGCACGGTCTCATGTTTGCGACGAAGCTCCGAACGCTCCGGCTCGTCGGCAATCGCCTTGTGACGCTCGCGCTCCCGCCCAAGCACGTCCAAGACGCTGTGGACGACCGTGAGGATGGCGGCGACACAGCCAAGCACGCAAAGCAGCAGCGCGACGAAGACGCTCAGGTCGCTGCAGCTCTGGCTGGACTCGACCAAGACGGCAACGCGCTCGACCCAGAGGTCGCAAAGAAGCACTGGCGCGTGCAAGTGGACCCAGAGACACAAGGGACTGTCTACTATCACATCGCGACAAAGACTGTGACTCGAGCGAAGCCTGCGTGCTTTCAAGTCCAGATCCCAAAGCTGCGACTCACACGTGGCGCTAGTACAACGACGACAGCAGCAGCACAAGCCACGCACGCGCAGCGAGCAGTTCACAATGTGCTGGAGTACCCGAGCGGGTGGGAGATCCAAGTCGCTGAAGGCAACTCGACTGACGTGACGTTTGTGAACCACGGCGCGTCGCCTAAGCAGACGTTTGTGAACAGCATCCCGCCAGAGCTCGATCGCCTCGGCGACTTGAGCTACCTTCAGTCACTGGCGATCTCTGGGAACCAGTTGCTCGACTTGCCGCCATCAATCGTACGTCCCATGACGAGAGACGGTCACTTGTGTGTGCATCTAGCTCTCAGTAGCGAAGGAGCTGACAGACTCCCTCCATGCCTCGCACGCTCTAGGGCAAGCTCGTGCGGCTCAAGCACCTGGAAGCCGAGCACAACAAGCTCTTGGCGCTGCCAGATACGCTGCACGACCTCCAGGCGCTCGAAGTCGTCAAGCTCGGCATGAACGCACTTGCGTGGCTCCCCGAGTCGTTTACAAAGCTAGCGAGTCTCACAGAGTACGTGATTTGTTGCAGTCTCGCCTCGTTTGCAGCTGGAGCAGTGGCACTCACTCACGCCTCGACTGCATCACATGCGCGCGCTTTAGTTTAGATCTCAAGCTCAATCGCTTCGAGCGCTTGCCTGCGTCGTTTGGTGACCTCCGGAGCCTCCATACGCTCGACGTGAGCGCCAACGCACTCGTGGCGCTGCCTGCGTCGTTCCTCAACCTGACCAAACTCGCAAGTCTCAAGCTCCAGAACAACCCAGGACTCACACGCAAGACTGACAGCAGTGGCGGCTTCAAGCCCGAGACACTTGCCACTGGCGACATTCCACAGGTCTTTTGGCAGCTCCGGCACCAGCTCGAGTGCGAACTGCGCGGTGCGCAGCCACCTGTGCCGCAGTCCAAGATCGTCGGTGTCGGCGACGAGGTCTGGTCAACGGATATCCACCTTCACAAAGAGTTTGTGCAGGTGATCGCAGTCGCAGCGACGTCGCCGTTTGTCCTGGACTTTCACTGGAAGCACCTCACACTGGCGCAGTTCCCGCGGACGTTCTTCTCGACACTGTCGAATTTGCGCGAGCTGCGGCTCTCTGGGCACGACCTCGACGTCATTCCGTCCGAGTTTAGGTCGCTCCGAGCGCTGCGTGTGCTCCACTTGCGCAAGAACAAGATCCGCGCGCTCGCTGACGACGTCTTTGGTCCAGCAGGTGATAGCGGTGGCAATGGAGAGAGTCCGACAGAGCTGCGAGGCATGACCGAGCTCGTGGACCTCGACCTCGAGTACAACGCGCTCGAGACGCTGCCGACTTCGATCCAGCACTTGCGCAAGCTCACAGTGCTCCGCGTCTCAAACAACCGCTTGTCTTGGATCCCAGAGAGCATTGGGCGTCTCGATACAGCGCTGCTGGAGCTCCACCTCGCACACAACCGCTTCGAAGAGCCACCGAGCGGCTTGAGCGCGCTCCTGCGGCTCGAGAAGCTCGATCTGTCGTACAACCAGCTCAAGACGCTCGAGACAATAGACTTCTCGCGTCTCAGTCGCCTCCAGAGCCTCCGAGTGAACGTGAACCAGCTCACGGCGCTGCCCACGTCACTTGGAGTGACGCAGCTCCAAGAGCTCTGGATCGCAGGCAACCACTTTGTCGAGTTCCCAGAGCCAGTCCTCGCGCTCAAGGCGTCGCTCACGAGTCTCCGCATGCAGAGCAACAAGCTCTATCGCCTGCCTGTTGCGTTCAGCGAGCTCGCGCACTTGGACGACGTTCAGTCTGATGGAAATCCGTTCAAGTCGCCACCGCCCGAGGTCATGAACCTCGGGATCCAACTCATCCGCGCGTACTTGCTCAAGCGGCAGCAGCGTATCGCAGAGATCTCAGCGCTGCTCGAAGCGAATCGCTTTCCATTCGACCCGAGCTGCTTCAGTGAGCTCAAGGTCCAGCGGCTCCTCGTGCGACCTCGAGGCAACAGCGAGAGCACCATAACCAGCAAGGACAATGAAGACGTGACTGCTGAGCGCCTTCGGTTCCTCACACCGACGCACATCGCAGCGTTCGAGCGCGCAGTCGACGCGTACGTGAACGGCACGTTCTATCTCCTGGACACGCGCGGCGCTGACCTCGTGAACGACTTGCTGCTCAAGATGCAGTTTGCGCTCGCACAGCGCCATCGCGCACAGGTCCTCGACGACCTCTTGCGTCTCTGTGCGCTCATCAAGCGCAAGCAGTGGGCCGACAAAGTCGACTTTCGGTACGACTGCGACCGACCGTGGGGTCGCCACGGCGAAGACGTCGGCGTGTTCCATCTCAACCCGTCGATCCTGTACGACGATCAAGTCGCGCCAGAGCCAGACGCGCGCGGCGTCCGCGCAGCACTCCCGAGCATCCTCCGCGTCATCCAGACGCGCGTGCGCCATGGCTTTGAAGCCGAGGCGTTCACGCACAGTCGCGACGTCGTGTGCGATGCGATCGAGCACTACGTTGGACTGTATGGTCCCGTTGGCATTGCGCACGACAGCGTGCCGTTCAAGTGCGGCTGCGAAGAGCTCTTGCGCTTTCACAAGATGCACGAGCCGTGCTACCGCCCAGGCTGGACATTCGTCCAAGTGATCTATACGCAAGAGGAGGCGGATCGACGCGTGCGCGATGAAACTACGATCGCTGACGCGATGCGTGCGCTACGGCCGCAGATCGAGACGTTCCTCAAGACGTCAGAGGGCGAGAAGCGGTTCCACAAAGAGGTCAAAGCGATCAAAGACGCGCTGCGGCGCGAGCTCCGGGACCTCAAGCGCAAGCTCACGCGCACGCGCAAGAAGCACAAGGTCCGCGCTCGTGCGCTCGAGAGAGCTCAGCAAGCAGAGGCGAAGCTGCTCAAGCGCGACCCACAAGCAGCAGCAGAAGCCGCAGCACAGCGAAGCATCGCAGACGTGAAAGCGCGTGAAGACGAGATCGAGGACGTCCAGAAGCTCCATGAGCGCGTGACGCAGTGGACGAAAGAGTACGGCGACGGACGCGCACGCCTTGGCACTGGCTACGCGGCGTTCTTCGGCGCAGTCGTGAGCAAACTGCTCGAGACTGTTGGCGCGCAAGTGCGCCATCACTTGATCCAGCAGCAGCGCGAGCGCGCGATCGCACAAGGCTGGCGACGTCCGTGGGACGGCCGCAACGGTCGGGACTTTGAGCAGTACAAGCTCCTGGTGCGGCGGCAGATGCTCGCTGATGGCAGCATGGAGAGCGAGACGCAAGCGCCAGGAGCAGGCGAGACAGACGATAGTGAGAACAAGGACGCAAGCGACAACAGCGAGATCAGCGACGTCTCGTTCGATGGCTACGACGACCTCGTACTCGACAACGGAGCGCTCGCTCGCAATCGCAATGGCAATGAAGACCAAGAGGACGACAACGACGAGAGTGAAGACGATGATGAACCACCGCTCGACAAGGCCGCAGCGCTTGCGAACCTCGTGGTGAGCGACGTGAGCGACGACGACGACGATGAGAAGGGCAATGGCAATGGCCGCCGCGATGACTCGGACGACAGTGAGATCTGAGCAAGTCCAAGATACACAGGACAACGACGGCAGAGCCGATAGCACAGAGGCACGATATCTATTACGAAAGCCCGAGCGACGTCGATGCCGTGCGAGCACTTCACAGACGCTGCGCTCCATGCGCATTCGCTGCGTGCCGGTCGCGCGCAAACGGATAGTTGGATGCTTTCCGCGGTGCGCGCATCGCAACGCCATCGATCATCGGGTACCGCTCCGCGAACGACGGCGTGCGCGGCGTCTTGAGCAGCGTCTGGTACACGGCGTCGCGATGTCCTGGCGACTCGTGGAGGTACCGAAACTGCTTGAAGATCTTCATCGCGTACTTGGCGTCAATCACAGGGTCGTGGTCCGCTTCCTACAGTCACAGAGCCACACAAGCAGTTGCCAGCGTCAGTGTCGTACGTATGAGTGCATCTGTTCGTCTCGCAGGACTCAAATGCATCACTGTAGACAGTCTGAAACATCAATATAGACAGTTCAATATACAAAATGTGACAGTCAGCACAGTACATACCTGGATGTTGTGGCCGAGGAGGTACTTGGCGACGTGGCGCAGGGAGAAGTAGCGGTAGCGGATCGTGCCGTTCATCGACTGCATGGGGATGCGGAAGAGGTCCGCGACGTCAAACATCTGCTTGTAGTCCACAGTCTTTGCGAGCGTGAGCCATTCGAGGTCTTTCTTGATCGACTGCCCGACGATCACACTATCGGCTGGTAAGATCGCCTTGAGCTTCACTAGCGCTTCGTTCAGACTCGGCGCACCCACGAGGTTGCTATTGCACCATACATGACTCTGCATGTGAGTGACTCGTATCAAAATAGACAGTCAGCCAGGCACATCGAGCGCTCGAGACGCACGTACCTCTCAGTGATGCCTGTGAGCTGCGTGAGGTAGCTCACGATCGCCTTCTCCGGCTTGACGTACTCGTCGAACACGACGTTCTCGTCTTCATCGACGACTGCAATGCGCGCGACATCACGGTCGCTACACACACGAGCAATAGCGCCATTCAGGCACATGTGAGTCGAGCTCTCGCAGCATCAGGTACTAGGCAAGCGAATGAGAGAGAGAGAGAGCAAGATGGTGACGCACTCATTCCCTTTGCCAGTCGCCACGCACTCGACGTCGATCGCAAAGAACTGCAGACGCACACACACACAAGCGCACGTGTCAGCAGCCATAGGACAGATAGAAAGACAGCCAAGTGGTGCTAAGTGAGACACAAGAAAGCAACGTACTGGTCCTTCGATCTCGCGCGTGAGCACTGGGAGGACTTCACTAATGACCTCGTAGTTGCCGCTCTTGGACGGATTCGCCTGGATCTTGAGCGGACGGCGAGGCGTCGAGTTGGCGCTGCTGCTGCCGCCGACAGTCGCTGACGATGGCGTTGATGCGCCGTGGTCGTTCATCGGCGACGTCCCGTTTGCGTGCAAGTGCGCGCCATGCGATGGGATCTGCACGTGCATGTTGCCAGTCGGGAGCGGCGGTGGTGGGTCCGTCAGCATCATCGGTGGCATCACGGGCGGCAGTGGCACCATGCCGCTTTGGTAGTACATTGCGTTCGCATAGTCGAGCGCTTGCTCGTCCAGTGCGTACGGCGGCATCATGCCGCCGCCAGCCATCGGTGGTGGTGCGACGTGCGCGAATGGACACTGTGGACCGTTGCGGCAGCCAGTAGCAGCGGCGTAGAAGCGGCATGGACGCACGCCGCTTGCTGCGCCACTTCCGTTTGCGTACGGGTTGGACGCGCTGATGCGGATGCTGTCGACGCCGGATGCGAGTGCTGACGACGGCGAAGAGGACGACGACGGATGTGTCGGGTCGTCATGCGGCAGCGGCGCAGTGCCTGGTGCGCGCTCGTGGCGGAACGTGCACGAGTCGCCGCGGAAGCAGCCTTGCTGGGACTGGAAGAAGCGGCACGCCATGGTGTCCATCGCAATGCGTGGTAATGCGTGTCAAAAGCGGCGATGTGAGAGGAAAGTGAGGCGCTCCTCGCCACTCACCACGAACAACAACAGCAACCAACCGCAGTGGGAGAGCTGGTGCGTGCAATGCGCTGCAGTGATGGCAGCAAGCGAAGCAGCGCGCGTATGTGTGTGCTGGTGCGATGCGAGGGCCGAGAGAGAGACGTGCAGGCGTGTGTGTGTGACGTCGACCGCGAGTGGCTGCGCGGAGCTTCTTTCGCGCAGCAGCTCCACTACGAGAATGTGGCGTACGTACTGTGTGCTGCTGCTGGGATAGCCACGACTTGCAATTTGTATGCTCCATACGTCGTCCGAGCTGAGAACGCACATACAAACTCCAAGTGTGTATGAAACACTGCGTTTTTGAATCAGAATGTCCGATTGTCAGCATCGAGTCCTCGCTTCGTCGCGACTGCCTCTGCTGCGCGCGTGAGTCGCGACGTCTGCACCCATGCTCTCTCGAGTGCAGATCACATACTCGACTCAATGGACGTCGATGATCAAGAGCAAAAGAGCTAGAGAGCACACATGGTTCTTATACTTTATCGGACGAACGTGTGCTGCAGACTGACATTGTGTCCTACGACGCCTTGCTCCACGCCAATCACTCCCAACTCACGACGATGACTCAGGCGACTTGGAGCCCGTGCACGAGCTCCTCGAGCTCGGCTTCGATGCTCCGCACTGCGTTCTCGAGGATCGTGAGGTCGTATCGTGTCGTCGTCGGAGCCATGTGCTCGTCCGAGGTGCGCTCGTGACTAAACGCACAAAGACAGCCGATTGGGAGTCCGCGGACTGAGATCGGAACGCCAACGAAGAAGCGCATGCCCAGTTGCTGGACCATGGGAATGCCAGACGTCCGTGGATCGACGAGGCAGTCGAGGATCACGATCGGCTGGTGCGTCGGCTGCACGAGCACAAAGTCGCAGAGCGTGTCGTGGCGCAAGTACTGGTCGTACGCACGCAGCTGCGGCGCGCCGACTGCGTGCTCGATCGAGACGTGCCCTTCGTCCACGCGCGCAATGAACGCACTCGAGACACCAAACGCAGACGCTGCGACGTCGCAGCACTTGTTCATGAGTAGCGGCTCAATGAGCGTACACGCCGGTGAGCAGACGACTTTCATGAGCTTCAGGCGCTGGAGCTCGCGCACAGGGTCGAGCTTTGGGAGGAAGTAGCCGTCGTCGACGTAGTACCGGTCCAAGAGCCCTGCGTTCGAGCTCGCAATCGACGTGCGGCGGATGCTCTCGCTCTCAAGGCTCTCGCGCACAGTCGTACCGCTGTTGCTATTGCTCCCGAGGCGCGGTACGTCTTCGTACGTCCCGTACTCAGCGACCACTGGCTGGAGTGCGCGCGTACTCGGTGGTCGCGCTGCTGCAGGGTGCAGGAACGACAGCGACATGCGCGGCGGCTGCTGGTCGATCGTAAGCGAGCGCTTGGGCATCACGACAGCTCTGCTGCTGTCGCCAGTGCTGTTTGCTTTTTTCAGCGCTGCGTTCTTCCCGTCTGCCACGTGTGTCGTCGTCGCTGTCGTCATGGAGCGCACTTGCAAGTCGCTGCTGCGCTGGAGCGACTTGATCGAGATCACTTTCTGGCTCGCGTAGAGCTGCACGATCGAGTCGGGTCCGCGACCAATGTAGCCATCAAATGCGCTGTTGTAGCTATCGACATTGTCGACAGTGTCGAGAATGTCGATATCTTCGTCCTCATCGTCGTCGTCATCAGCGTCCGAGTCGTCGTCGGCTGGAGCTCGTCGCGTGCCGCCTACGAATGGACGTAGTGGCGGTGGCTGAAAGAGCGAGTCGCGCACAACGCGCGGTGCGTAGTTCGGACCTGGAAAGAGCTTGGCCATGGGCATCTCTTCGTCCGTTGTGTGGTGTCCTGGGAACGTATCAGTCGTCGACGCAAACGAGTCGGCCTTGACGCGGCCCTTGTTGCTGCAGAGGTGGCACACGCGCACTTTGAGCACGTCCTTCTGCTGCTGCGTCTGTGCGACGTTCGTACGACGTAGTGACGAGCACGAGCCGCAGACGACGTCACCGCAGACGCGGCAGTGGTGGCGCCGGCGGTAGAACGCATTGAAGTGCTTCCAGCAGATCACACACGCAGAGCGCTCTTCGTTCTTGACCCACTTGTGCGGCGACAGGATCTCGTGGCCGCTAATGCGCGACGCAATCACAGCAGCTTCGAGCCGTGCGATCGAGCGAACAACGAGGCGCCGCGCGACCGACCGCGCAGTCCAGCGAGACGCAGCGTATGGTGCATTACCGTCGTGGAACGACCGCGCGACGCACGACACGCGCAGTCGGTCCGGTTCGAGCTCTTCGACAATAAGCGTGTACTGGAGGTTCACAGCGTCAGCAGTGGTCGAGTCACTGTCGCTACTGTACGTGTCCAGCGCATCGTTGTCGTCGTCTGGGAACGGGAGCCAGCTCAGTGCGAGCGTGCGCTTCTGGATCGCGTCACTGAGGCGACTGGTGTCGGTCATGCCGCTCGGTCGGAGCTGCTCCGGTACGATGACCTGGAGCGTCTGGAAGAACGTGAACGACTTCTCGCGCACGAGCGCTGGCGTGCGGCGGTTCTGCAGTGCGAACCACACCGCGGCGTGGTGCGTGTAGACCGTCGTGTCCATGAGCGGGTCGTTCTTTGGACGCATCGAGATGAGCCCAGCGTCTTTGCAGTCCGTGCCGTGCACGAGCGACATCATGAGGCGAAAGCGCTCGGTTGAGTCGAAGCTCAAGAGGTCGCGCACTTCATCAAAACTGCACTTGGTCTCGTTCACACCGAGGAGACACGTCGTCGTGTGCGGCTGCCGCTGCGCAAAGAGCTCGAGATGCTTGTCGCGCCGGAGACACGTCCACGCGTCTTTCGTGCGCGTCGAGTGGAGACAGATCGCGAGCGCTTCGTTGATCGCGTGCATGGCGCGGTAGTGCATCTTGATCGTCTGTTCGCGGTCGCGCGAGAGGTGCTTGCGCGCCATCTTCATGCCACGAAAGAGCAAGTGTGCGTGTGCGCGCACGACACACCGTGGCGACAATCGCAAGTGCGCGCGTAGAGGCGGTGGCTGCAGCTACTGCTGTGGTCGTAAAGGGCGGGCTGACGCACGGCAAGCGACGCGTCCGCTCGTAGAGGCGCGAGACCGATCGGCAACTGCGGACTACAGCGGCGCTTCCGAGTGAGCCCACGCGACTGTGTAGTGCGTGAGGCGAGGCGGCTGTGTATGGGCGGCAGTTAGTCGATACAGCTCGAAGCAGGAAGCGGCGCAGAACGCTCTACGTCTCTCTCAACGACGTTGTTGCAGACGACGCGCGCGCGCTCTCTCTAGCTCAAGCTCTCTCTCTCTCTTGTTGCACGCAGCTTTCAATCGCGATTGAATCAGACGACGCGCGCGCACTCGTTGTTGGTCGCTGCTGCTGCTGCTGCGAGAGAACGCGAGCGCGGTGGGCGGGAATGATGGATTGATTCAGGCAGCGAGCGTGCGCCAGGTGGTCGTGCAGCAGCGACAGCAGCGTGGGCTTACACTTAAGCTTGCACACCTCGCGTCTGCTCTGATGCACAGGCGGCAGGTCTGTGTGCGTCGATCTCGCGCGCGCGATGACCAGTAGCAGATGGCTGGCAGAAGCGCGAGGGAGAGAGCATACGCGCTCGCTCGTGTGTGCTGTGCTGTGATGTGGGTTTGGTGGCGGTGGCTGGCAAGCAGCGCTTTCGCGACACGGACCGAAAAGCAGCTGGCGCCTTCATTCGCACCAAGTGTGTGTGTGTTGTATGAGCGCCATTGAGCGCTTGGAAGATCACATTGGCCATTCGCTGACCACCAGCAGGCGGAATGGCTGCTCCATTTCTCAAGGATGTTGATGGCCAAGAAGAGGCGTCTGTGTGCATTGAAACAACGATCGCGACGACGACGACGAGTGGATGCAGGATGCCAATGGCGAATGTGAATATGCGCACACAACCAGTCGTTCACGTCTGCTCGTGTTCATAGCGATCGCACATGCACATGCACACATGCACCACATGCAGGAACTCGCCATGTTCACGATCAAGAGTCGCATGGTGAAATTTTCGAGCGCATATTCGAAATCGTGTGGCTACATCACATTTATGTGTCACAAATGCACCACACGAATACTATCAAACTGACATGAAATCCCATCAACTGGCATGAACGAACGAACGCGATCGAAGCGCAGCAGCCGCACAACGACGGCGACGACGATGGACCCAAAGGTGCGCGACCTGTACAAGAGGTTCCTGTACGTCGGGCGAGACTACCCGCTCGGTCTCTCGTACGTGCGCGACAAGGTCAAAGCAGCGTTCTTCAAGAACCGAGAGCTCACAGACCCAGTCGAGATCAAGCGCGCAGTCAAGAAAGGTCGCTGGATGGTCCAAGAGATGATCGGTGTCATCCAGCTCAAGAAGTACCGCACGCTCAACAGTCGCTACACATCCGAAGAGCTGCGCGACGCACTGCGCAACATTGAGCAGGACCGCAGTCTGCGCACCGAATCGCCAGACACGCCAGCAACGCAGCAGTGAGTGAGTGAGAGCAGCAACGACAACAGAACAGTCAATCATGTAGCGTGCCTCACAAGCAATGGCAAGCAGTCTTGTATGTGTATATGGATCGTCCAACGAATGAAGCGACTCAAGTACGTGGCGTCAATGGTCCTGTTCCGCAAGAGCGTATGGCGAGTCGTTCTGACATGTTGAGCATCAACGTTACGGTCGAAGAGCTCGTGCATACACTCCAAGACATCAAGACACCACCTAGGGCGTCGCAACTGACTGGACAAGCTAGATCGGCTCATCGCGCGGCTCAATGAGCACTTCGTTCACTGCGACGTACGGCGGCTGGGTCACAGCGTACAGCACGGCATTGCCAATGTCTTCGGCCTTGAGCACCTCGTAGCCTGCCGATACCGAATCCATCGCTCGCGTTTGGTCAGGAAGAAGAACCAAATGCACATACTAAGCAATGCGCATTGCTCTCATGTCAGTTTGTACCTGACGGTTCTCCGTAGAGCTTCATCGCCTCAGCGTCGACGCCAGACGCAGCGTTTCCGTGGTTCACGAGCTCGGTCGCGACATTGCCAGGCTAGTACGATCGCACGAGAGAGAGAGGTCGTGAATGAGTCACCGCGCGATGTCAATCGCGCATGTAACCACACAGCACGTGCGAACCTGGATCGTCGTCACGCGCAGTCCGGAGCCAACGTTCTCAAGTCGCAGCGCCTACCAACAGTCACGATAGCCAAGCAGTCAGTCAGTCAGTCAGAGCCAGCACGAGCAATGCGCTGACGAGCTTCTACATGGAACAATCGCTCTACACCTGTGACACGGCTTCAACAAACATCTTGGACGCCGAGTAGACGCCGAGACCAGCAAAGACTTTGCGGCCAGCGTCCGACGAGATGTTGACAATGTGTCCGGTCTTGCGCGCGAGCATCTTTGGGAGCACGACTGCGATGCCGTTGAGCACGCCTTTGCAGTTGATGTCGATCGTCTGCGCGAGCAGTACGAGCAGATGCACGAGCGTGAGAGAGAGTGAGCGATAGTCAGCAGTCGTAGAGGCATGAGAGCTACTCTAGCAGCAACGCACTCGGTCCCAGCTGTCTTGGTTCACGTTCTTGAGCAGCTCGAACGGCATCACACCCGCTGCAGCGACCACACACAACAGCAGCAGCAATAGGCGCGTAAGCGTTCATGGCATGTCACAAACAGTCGTATGACCACAAGCGCACGTGCCGCACCGTTGTTGACGAGAATATCGACTGGACCAAAGCTCTCTTCTGCCTTGCTCACGAGGTTCTGGAGCTGCAAGACGTCATACGCACATGCATGAACCCATTGTGCAGTGGATTGAGATGGAGCTCACAAGCGCAATGCCAGCAAGAACAACAGGAGCCGTTCACAAATGTCGTACGTCCTCGCGCTTCGTCACATCGGTCTGCACGATCATAACGCAGTCGCTCGACCCGCACTTGGCAGCAATGTCTGCGTGCACTTGCTCGAGTGCATCGACACGGCGCGCACCGAGCACTACTTTCGCACCAGCGCTCGCAAGACTGTACGCAATCGCTAGGAGTGTAGCAGATGTGTTCGTGCAAACATATAGAGAATGAGTGCGGTTAGCACATGCGAGTGAGCGAAAAAGCAAGGTGAGGCGTTGTGCTGTACCTGCGCCGATGCCGCCGGACGCGCCAGTGATCACAGCCACTTTGCCGCTCAGCTTGTCGGACGTCGTCACTGCACTCATTGCTGCTCCTTGTGTATCGATATCGAAATGAGCTTTTGATGTCTTGGTGCGATCGCGCAAAAATGATCACGTAAAAAGCGTTTTCGCACGAAATATACATTATTGCGATATTATTTACATATTTGAATTAACATCTTCCAGGCATACACAAAAATGATCACGTAAAAAGCGTTTTCGCGCGAAATGTACGCTATTGGAAAATTATTTACATATTTGAATCAACATCTTCCAGGCATGACCACACGCGAATGACATGATGATCAGTGCAGCTGCATCGCGCACCATCGCGCTCCAGCAGCAGCTCACACGCTACGCAAAGCGCTGCTGTGTGCGTCTGCAATGCGCGCAAGTGCACTCGAAGAACCCGTTCGAGATCCACTTTCACGCAGATGCTGAAGACGCGCTGCGCACGCGTAACGTCAAGCGTGTACCAAATGCTGTCACGGCAAAGGAGACAGCACTGCACGACGACATCCGCATGCTGCACGCAGGTACAGCACGCTAAAACGACAGTGCTGGGACTGTTCATAGCTTTATCTGACCCTGCACTACCATGGTGCATGCGCATGTCGATAGAAATGGCCGACATCTTTGGCGAAGAGCTCGAAGAGTACGATGACGGGAGCAGCAGCAACACCGTAGCTGGCAGCGAATCGCAGAGCCACATCGCACAGGGTGCAATGTTCACACCAGTAGCAGCAGACACGCGACTCGATGCCTCCCGCTTTGCAAATCGCGCTCTGAACAGCGAGTCGATGCGAGACAGCAGCCGACAGCACTCATTCACGTCACCACCGTCATCGCCACTGAACTTCGAACCGCGCTCGTTTAGCGCGACTGAGTCGAGCGTTTTGGTGCTTGAAGGTCCGTGCAGCTACCTCCGTGGCGTCTCAATCAGGTGTGTCCATGTGCTTGTCGTGCTGTCTAAACAAACACAGAGCTCTGTATCGCTCACTTTCATGTGGGGACTGAATGGACACTGCAACAGTGCGCACAAGCCAAAGCATGAGGTGCTCGGCGAAGTGCATCACGCTGCAGCAGAGTTAGGTGCGAGTGTGATCTGCCGCGACTCAAACCTCGAAGGCGAGATCCTCGAGTGGCTCCTCGCAGCTGACCCTGGCAGTCCGATCGTGCTGTGCTGGAACGGTGCGAGTCCCTACTTGCTTGCTTATGTGCTTGGGCAGCTCAATGCTGATCAAATCGTCTGTGTGGATGAATAGCGCAACTGAGCGAGTCGCCCATGGTTCTTCGCGCACTGGAGCTCCTCGATGCCGACGTCATTGTCGTGAGTCCGCTCGGTGTTGAACATGGTCCGCTGCCAGCGTCTGTGCGCGGTGTCATCACAGGTTTGATCGATGTTACTACTGTGAATGCTTGTGCATGTGTCGGTGGCACTCACGCTGGTCTGGTGCATTGCATTGCAGGGATGGATGCAAAGCGTCTCGAGGTCGCTCTTCAAGCGGCGACTGCGCTGCTGCGAGACCGTCACGAGTGATTGCATGCCGACACACACACACAGATGCTTTCATTTTGATTCTGTGTGTTGCATCGAGCGTGCGTGTGAATGCATGAGCAAGTACACCATGCGGTGCACGTAATGGTGCTGCAATGCGTTCGAGCTGTCAGGTTGCAGGACCATTCAGATGTGATATTGGAATCGTGTTGTTCCGAACGTTCGTTCGCTTGATTGATTGGCATGCGTCGTTTCAAGATCAAGGGCTCAAAATGGACGTTTTGAGAAAGAGAGAGCGAGAGCGACGCAGCAAGGAAGTGCGAGCGCCTCGAGCGCGTGTGCCTGTATCGGCTGCTCCGCCGCGCGCGAGGGCTCTCTCTCTCTCACGCACATGTGTGTGTCGTGAGCGAGCGAGCTAAATGCATGCGCGTGGAGGTAGCGACTGCTGCTGTTGTAACCAAGTCTGAGCCCGCCGTGTATGCTCGTGTGGTGGAGAGAGAGAGAAGCTCAACCAGCAGCTTGACCGGACCAGGTGTCCTCAAAAAAGAGTCAGTTGCCCAGATCCTGAAAGGCTGTGAGCACGGAAAAAGTCGTGACTGGTTCAAAAGCGCGCTAGTGCAGAAATCAAGGGACCGAACACTGTGTCAAACTGTCAAACAAAACAGAACCTCATTATTGGACACACTCGCGCGCAGCCAAGCGATCGAGCGACAGCACAAGCAACCGAGGAAGGAAGGGAACCACGCGATGCTGCTGTCGCGCAAGAGAGGCCGCGAGGCGCTGCCGACGACGCCCGTCATGCACCGTCGCGCTAGCAGCGACCTCCGTCCGCACATCGACGAGAAGTGGTTCCTCCGGGATCTCCTCGATGCGTACGGCAGCAGCACTACTACCGCCATCAGCGGGACCAGCAGCACCAGCAACGCATGTACCCAAGAGAACGAGCAGCGCGGTCACGCTCGGCGCCAAGTCGTCGAGTTCCTCCACCGCCACAACCGCATCCCCGAACACGTTGTGGTCGGGAGCGACGTGCTCGACAACTCGCTGCAGGTACGTTGCGTCGTCTGGCTGGCTTTAGCTTGGAGTCTGCTGTTGTCAGTGCCAAGCCGAAGAATAGGGAGGAAGAGGTCCATCATGCATACTGACTATTTGCATGTTTTTTCGTCGTATGTATGTTGGTGCTCGAACAGCTCTCACGCGCGCGCATGAGCTCGCAGGAGCTCTTTCTGAGCGTCGTGCTCGAGTGGCAGCGCTCCGAGTCGCACGCACACGTGCACCAGACGCAGGCAGACGGACGTGCGACGTACAGCTCGCACGCAGCACACACTCGCACTGCATCGAGTACTCGTCGGAGTTACTACACAACGCCATCATCGCAGTCGTCGCAGTCGTCTGAGTCGGATGCGTCGTCGTCTGACGCGTCGTCGGACTCGGAGCTCGAAGCCATTCAAGCAAATCACTCGAAGCGGCAGCGCCAGTTTGGTGGCAGTGGCGAAGATGTCAGTCCGACGAGGTACAGTCCAATGATCGCCATGCATGCGTGCAGTCTGTCTAACTCTCTCTTGTGCATGGCGCCATCGCATCTGTACTGACAAGCTCTGCTTATGACTGTGTGTGTGTGGATCTTGATCTAGTGTCCACAACGTCCCGCGCAACCTCACACCGCTGAATCTCGACTACATCGCGGCAGCAGCAGCGCCGACGATGAAGCGCATTGGCATCTACTCGCCGCGCTCGCGGCAAGAACTACTGCGCAAGTACATGGCGAAGCGCGAGAAGCGCTTGTCCCAGCACAAAGTGCGCTACCGCGTGCGCAAGACGCTCGCGAATGCCCGACCGCGCGTGAAAGGGCGGTTCGTGAAGACCGAGCAGCCGCTCACTGCTGCGCTCGCCGAGTCGATGGGCGGGAGCGAGTAAGTGCACACAGACGTGCAAGGGAACGATTCGTTATCAATACAGACAGCCTCAGTGCTGCTTTCTTTTTCCACTTGATGATGACATGGCGCTTCGTGCTCCGATGACAGCAACTCGAAAATGTAGGAAGCGCAGTCATACGAGAATTGCAAGAACGCGAACGTCGACGTCGTATGAAGATGCAAGATGCAAGTCATGTAAGGTGTCTTTGACGTGTTCAAGTCAAGGCAACAACTTTGACTACAGCGAAAGCAACAACAACAAATGTACATAAACGACATTTGAGACCAATTTAAACAGAAGTATCATTAACTCGTATTTGAGGTTTTTTGCTAGAGCCGTTTAAAGACTGCGCGGTTTTTTTGACACAAATGTCATTTTGAGAAAACGAGAAAAAATGATATTGAATAAAGGCATGTACTGGGAAATCATGGTTATAAATATATCTGTCAGCGAAGCAAATTGTGTGTTTCTAAGACGAAAACGACTTCGATCGAAAGAGCAAATTTTCCTTTTTGAATTGTCATACACCTCAAAAAGGTTTTTGGACAGGTCCTGAGATAACGTTTTTGAACAATCACAACTTTTCATACAAAATGAACCTTTGATTGCAAATTAGCACAGTTTATACAGTGCGCGTCAAAAAGTTAGGGACAGGGTAAAAAATCAGAAATCGGTCGATTTTTTCTTCGAAAATGCATTTGCGAGCGGGATTTTTTGCGAGATGATAGAGCGTATTGCGCTCTATTTGGTGATAAAATTTGAGCTCGATACAAGCAAGTGGTAGCTCAGGACGGCCATTTGAAGTGATAGTCACTTTTCTAGGACGCGACAAAATGATAGGGACAACTAAGATTGGCGCACTTTGGGGGGCAACTACTGTGATTTTGTTCGTGCTTTCTTG
>JAASFN010000233.1:0-28796 GCA_023333795.1 Globisporangium rhizosaccharum | reverse complement strand
CTACACACAGACATACTGACAGGCTACGTGACTGTCACCATCCAACAGCATTGTGCAAGCGCTCGGTGCGCACTTGGACAAGAAAGCGTTCGCTTGCATTCGCCAGGTGCGTTCAGTCTGTTTGGATCACTCTTTGCTGCGTCTACTGCTGGTGTCGTAACACGTGTGTGTTGTTCGATGGAGCAGCCGTCGCAAGGTCCGACGTTCGGTGTCAAGGGCGGCGCAGCAGGCGGCGGCTACGCGCAGGTCGTGCCCATGGACGAGTTCAACCTGTGCGTCTCACTCGCCAACTGCGGCTGCTGCTATTGCGTCACTGTCACGTCAGTCCATGAGCGATCGACAAGGCGAGGCTCACACAGTGTCTGTCTCTGTGAATGACCGTCTTTAGGCACTTGACTGGCGACATCCACGCGATCACAGCAGCGAACAACCTCGTACGTCTGTTACACGCTTGAGCGCTCGATCACAATGTCACGAGTCTGACTTGCGTGTGTCTGTCTTGTAAATGGACGAACTGGTTTGACAATCGCCACTTGCAGCTCGCAGCGGCGATCGACACGCGCATGTTCCACGAGTCGTCGCAGAAAGACAAGGCGCTGTTCAACCGCCTGTGTCCGCGCGCAAAGGACGGTTCGCGCTCGTTCTCGCCTGTCATGCGCACGCGTCTCGACAAGCTCGGGATCACGAAAATCTCGCCTGACGACCTCACGGACGACGAGATCACCAAGTTTGCGCGCTTGGACATTGACCCGGATACGATCACGTGGTATGTGTCAATAGAGTTTCTAACGTTAGCAACTTTCTGGACCGACAAACTAAAGTTGCTAACTCTTTCTATCTCACTCTCTCTCTCTCTCTCTCTCTTGCTAGGCAACGCGTGCTCGATGTGTGCGACCGGTTCTTGCGCCAGATCGTCATTGGCGTTGCGCCGACGGAGAAAGGCAAGACGCGCACGACGGGTTTTGACATCACGGTCGCAAGCGAGATCATGGCGATCCTGGCGCTCACGACAAGTCTGAAAGACATGCGTGCGCGACTCGGCCGCATTGTTATTGGTCTTGACCGCAAGGGCGAGCCCGTGACTGCGGACGACCTCGGTGTCGGCGGTGCGCTCGCAGTCTTGATGAAAGACGCGATCCAGCCGACGCTCATGCAGACGGTCGAAGGCACGCCGGTGTTTGTGCACGCCGGGCCGTTTGCGAACATTGCGCATGGCAACTCGTCGATCATTGCGGATGAAATCGCACTGAAGCTCGCAGGCGAAGACGGGTATGTGATCACGGAAGCGGGCTTTGGCGCAGACATTGGCATGGAGAAGTTTTTCAACATCAAGTGCCGCACGAGCGGCCTCACGCCGCAGTGCGTCGTGCTCGTCTCGACGATCCGCGCGCTCAAGATGCACGGAGGCGGACCGAACGTCGTTGCAGGACAGCCGGTACGTGAGATTCAAAGTGCCAATAGTATTGGTATTGGTGTCACCAATAGTATTGATATTGGTATTGGTCCTAACACTATTGTGACGTTGACTTGAACAGCTCGACCCAGTGTACGTGGACGAGAACTTGGAGCTGCTCGAGCGCGGATGTGCCAACATGCAGCACCACATTCGTAACGCGGTACGTCGTGATAGATAGGCTCGTTCAAGCGCGCAAGCTCATCCCCTCTCTCTCTCTCTCTCTCTCTATGTCCTTTGTCCGCATAGCTCAAGTTTGGCGTCGCAGTCGTCGTCGCAGTGAACGTGTTTGCGACCGACTCGGTGCGCGAGATCGCGCTCGTGAAGGCCAAAGCGCTTGAAGCTGGCGCGACTGGTGCAGTCGAGAGCACGCACTGGGCACACGGCGGCAAAGGCGCAGTCGACCTCGGTCGCGCAGTCATTGCGTCGTGTGCGCAGATGCGCGCGCAGGGGAGTCCGTTCAAGTTCCTCTACCCGCTCGAGCTCGGGATCGCAGAGAAGTTTGAGATCATTGCGAGTACGTCCAGCGGTGCTGCTGCTGCTTGCGTGGCTCTGAGGCTCTGAGGACTGCCTGACTATGCCTATGGCGGACTGACGGTGTCTCGCTATGCTCAACAGAGCAAATCTACGGCGCGGTGAGTGTCGAGTTCTCAGACGAAGCGAAGAAGAAGCTCGCAGTGTACACGGCGCGCGGCTACGCGACGCTCCCTGTGTGCTGCGCCAAGACGCACTTGAGTCTCAGCACGGACCCGACGGCCAAGGGCGTGCCGACGGGCTTTAGCGTCACTGTGCGCGACGTCCGCGCGTCTGTCGGCGCCGGCTTTGTCTACTTGCTCTGTGGCGACATGATGACGGTTCCAGGGCTCCCAACACGCCCAGGCTTCTACGACGTCGACTTGGACGTTGAGACCGGCAAGGTCATTGGGCTCTTCTAACGCCCTCGACTGGCTGACTGTGTGTCTGTCTGTCTGTCTATTGGAGGCAAGCAGACGCCCACGTGTATGCGTGTGGCGATCGTGAAGCGTAGCAGACGCAGTACATCGCACTAGCAAGCGCGAGCTTCACGTTAATACATCAGAGACACAATTCTCATATTTGAACTGAGAATCATCAGGATAATGCCATCTGAGTCTGATTCTGAAATCTGATTCCACTATGCCAGATCACCGAGTCTAGACGTCTCAGACGAATGCCTCTCTTGCTCTCGCTCAGTCGCTGCCTCATGCATCCGTCACTCACTCACTCTGTCTTGACGCTGCGGTCATCGTCTGCTGACGATGATGTGGACGTCGGTGGCACTTCCGACCGATTGTTCAGGAACGTCTGCCAGTGGTAGAACTGCTGGCTGTGCACGAGCGTCATGAAGTCCTCGCGCTGGATCATCTGTGCGTGCACGTACGTGTGTGAGTACGAGAGCTGGAGTGTCAATAGGCTAGCGCAAGAAGCACAGGAGCAGCAGCAAGAGCGGGTGAGTGAGTGAGTCGGTACCTGGCGGAAGCGCTCGTCATCGAGCATGTCGAGGAACGCGAGAGCGTGTGGGTAGCTGCGCAAGTAGTGGCAACACAAGTCAGTACAATGCCACGTGTGTGATCTCGCTCTTGCAGCACAAGCAAAAGACAGCGAGACCTAGAGTGACGTACACAATGTACTTGGCGTACTGCGGCTGCTTCCAGTACTTGAGGTACTGCAGGTAGTTCATGAACGCGGGGTTGTCAAAGTACCGGTTGATCGCAAGGACTGCACACACATATACAGCAGCAGACGCATGATGCAAACGTCGTTGCGTGAGTCACTTCCACGCGCTCAGAGCGCAAGGCGAGCAATGTGCTGCGCATGCACTCGCACGCACAGTTTAAATACGCAGGACTCGCGAGGCACTGGATGAACTCGAGCTCGATCTGGAAGCGAATGTTATTCGACGGCACGTCGACGTGCGGGAGCGGCGCTGCGGATGCTGATGCAGCGCCGCTGCTCGCTGCAGTCGTCGTCTTCATCGCCATGCTCTTTGTTGTTTTCTTGGTGAATTTTTTTCGACTTATGGCTCACAAAACGTTCTAATTTGTATACAAATAACAAGATACAGAATATAAGCAATCGGCTCACTCAATATATTAAGAGTTGAAAAGGCTGCATCGTCAAAGGCAACGACAACGAGGAGCTACGTCGAGTGCGCGTCTTGCAGCCACGTCCAGTCGACCGACGTGCGCGTCGACGATGGTTCGCGCGCGACTTCGCTCGCCCAGTCAGCTTCAAACGCATAACCAGCGAGCGACTCGGCGTCATCGACGCCAGCAAACTCTTCGTCGTCCGCAACGTCCGTCGATGCTGTCGACGACGTGCGCTTGTTGTACCGTCCGCTTTTGCTTTTCGGTGTCGTGGTCGCACATGCTGTTGCTGTAGTGGGTTGATCGAGTGGCTGCACGCTGCAATAGCTGCCGCTCTCGAGCGAGCTCGCAGGCGACGCAAAGAAGAACGGATCGTCATCGCGACTCGCGTCGGCAGGCACCGTGCTGTGATGACGCGCTGGTGCTGTCGTCGTCGCTGTCAGCGCTGTACCAAAGTCCTCGTCCGAGACAACAAAGCTCGAGGCGTCGGCGAACCAATGCGCAGCAGCACACATGCTCTGGACAGCGTCGATGCAGCGCGACATGCGCAGTGTGAGCGCAATGGTCTGGAGTCGCACCCACACGGGCACGCCCGTACGTTCAATGCGCACCATCATCTGCAAGCCACTGCTGTTGTGTACTGTAGCGGTGGCTGGGTCAAAGACTTGTCTGTTGCGAGCGCAGTGGCCGCGCATGTAGTCTTCCAAACGCTCAATGTCGTGCGGTGCGAGGAACTGGCAGAGGTTCCGGCCGTAGAGACCGTGCGCGTCACTCGCGTCGTTCGCAAAGCAATGGGCGGATGCAGCCGTCGCGCAGATGAACTCGCCAGTCGGTAAGCAGTAAGCGAGGTGTTTGCTGCCTGGCGCTTCATTGAGCTCGAGCAGCGTCACGGATCCGAGGTCCTCCATCCTGTCCAGCTGGCTGTTCTGTTGTTCTGTGGCTAGTTGGCGTGACGAGTGCAGTGCAAGTGTGGAGGACGCACGTGTGTGTATGTGGAGACAGGAGCTACTGCTGCTAGGTGCTTGTGCTGGTGCTGGATGCTGATGCAGTCAATCAATCAATCAGTCAATCACTGCTCGAGACCACACGTGCGCACGTGTGTTGTGTCTTGCGTCTGGGGGTGTCTTGCGTCTCGGGCTGTTCTTTTGACTCTGCGTGTGGCGTGCGTGTGACGTGTCGACCAAGAGGCTAAATCCAGAAGTGCTGACGTGCGACAGCCGGCGCAGACGCACTCGCTGCTGCTTATGATGCTAGTGTGTGCCGGTGCACAGACGCATGGGTGTATTCGATATTCCCATGGTGCAGCAGCACTGACTCGTTCGGGCGGCGTCGTCGTCGAGGTGTTGTCGCGACCGCCGTCGTGTCGAGACCGAGGTGAAGCACCGCAGCGTGGGTGGTGGCGGCGAAGGCTCCCTCATGCGTTCGGTGGGTACTGATCGTCGAGGCCGCGTGCCTGTCCATCCATCAATCTATCGATCGATAGATTGGCAAGAGCTCGTCATAAGAGCTCGACGACGACGTTCTGGCGTGCTGAATGTGGTCGCCTCTTCCCATGTTTCGCTGGCAGTCGGTCTGTACCATCTCATCAGGTACAGTGTACCATTCACTGTACCACTCCATGGATTTGACTCCATTCGCGATGAAGATGCCTGGTGCAGATGGCAAGGAGCTCCTGTCGGCAGCGACAGCGAAGCCGATGTCTGCAGTGCCAGACGAAGACCGCGAGTACCGCGTCGTGATCGGTCAGTCGATTACAGGCATCTCAGCTCCGGACACGCGCGTGACAGCACAGTCGACATCGTCGTCGGAGAGCGCGAGCGGCACGAGCGCAATGATGATGGCGTTACAGAAGCAAACGACACAACCTCGCACTGCGAGCACATCGTCTGCTACACACAGCAACAGCAGCAGCAGCAATACAGCTACTGCACTCGATACGAATCCAGACGAAGTGTGCGTGTCGTTCCGGTACGAGTTCCAGCCTGCGTCAGTCGACAAGAGCATGCCTGGACTCGCAACAGTGAACGACTCGGGCGGCCTCCAAGTGCTCATGGGCAACTCGACTGGCGCACCTGGCGGCATTCTCTTCAAAGGCAAAGCGATCGAGAACAAAGAGATCGACTGCTTGCTCATCTTTGACGGCACGGGCTTCCGGCTCGAGCGCTGTCCATACTCGTACACGCAGCTACGGCACGTGCGCGCAGCTGCACCAGTTGCAACAGCAGCAAGTGCAACCGGCCGTAGAGGCGCGGCAGTCAAAGCAGAGACTGGAGACACTGCGAGTGACGCTTCAGCTACAGATGCAGCAGGAGCAACTTCAGGCGCAACTGACGCAGCGACAACGACAGCTTGGACGCCTGCTGGAGGCAGAGGACGGGGCAGAGGACGCGGACGCGGTCGTGGACGAGGTCGCGGTGGTCGAACAAGCTCTAGTGCTTCTACTCCTACACCAGCAAGAGTCGCAAATACTGTCAAAGCCACGAGCACAGCAGCAGCAGCGACAATGCGAGCAGCGAAAGTGCTCCAAGCGACATCAAAAGCACAAGCAGCGGCAGTGACATCAGCGCCATTGGCTCAACAGGGTGCAGATACAAATGCAGCAGTAAGAGCAACATTGCCAAGAGGACAGACCGATGCGTAAGATAGCGAGCACCAATGGAGCTCAAGAAGAAGGAGGAGAGCAATGCAAGCTGCATGAGCTCAAGAGGAAAGTATCCGACGACGACGACGACAGGAACAGGGCGAGCGCATACATTTTTGTAATTATACTATACTGGATTGTATAGCTGTAACTGTATAGTATAGTGTGGTCCAACTTTGCATTGTGAACAGTCGCAGCAGGCAGCGACCCACTTCATACAAATTTCAAGTATAAACACAGAGGTCCGACACACAGTCTGGGGTACTTTCGCGTTGTTCTCTTCTCTCTTCAAGCACCTTGCGCCGCCGTCACTTGCATCAACGACGCGATCGCCACGCTCAAGCAGCAGCACTTCATTGCCGCTTCGTCCAGCACGACTGATACCATGAGCTCGATGAACCGCCGACGCGAGACCGATGTCATGAAGCTGTGCGTCTGTCAATCTGTTCATGTGCATGATTGCATTGGTACTTTGCATCTAGCGACTGACTGCAAGGCTTTGCGTGTGCGCAGCATGATGAGCGACTACGAAGTGCAGCTCACGGACGAGACCAAGACGAGCGACTTTCACGTCAAGTTCCACGGCCCAAAGGACTGTACGTGCCGCAGCGTCGCATTCGTAGCAGCACAGCACTGCCTCTTGACGTCTCTGTGTGCCTCTGCACCTGCCTAATCCTGTGCGTATGCGCTTTCTCACTCGTGCATGCACTGAACAGCGCCGTACGAAGGCGGGTCGTGGAAGATCCACGTGTCGCTGCCGAAAGAGTATCCGTTCAAGTCGCCATCGATCGGCTTTATCAACCGCATCTACCACCCGAACGTCGACGACATGTACGCTCACACACACACAATCGCTCGCCTACTAGCAATGTCTTGCGCATGCTGACACTGCCATACATCAATGGCTCTACTCTGTGTATGCTCGGTAGGTCTGGCTCAGTGTGTCTCGACGTGATCAACCAGACGTGGAGCCCGCTGTTTGGTGCGTGCGCTCGCTGTCCATATCGACTGGGAGTCGTCTTCTCGCTCACTCACTCGTCTGTGTGGATCTTGGGCAGAGCTGCTGAACGTCTTTGACGTGTTCATTCCGCAACTGCTGCGCTACCCGAACCCGAGCGACCCATTGAATGGCGAAGCCGCGTCGCTGCTCATGAAAGACGCCGAGTCGTACAACAACAAAGTGCGAGGTGCGTGTCTTGTGGAGTTGTCTGACTCGACAGAGTGCTTGCATTGCGTTTGACGGACTGACAACCTGCGTCCATGATGCTGCGTTAGAGTACGTTCGCTTGTTTGCATCGCAGCACATTGACATGGGGCTCAATGACGACGACAGTGACGTGAGCGACATGAGCGACATTGAGTGACGATCCAAGTCGCTCCGCTGCGCAGCCATTCGCTCGCTTCAACATGTTGCTGTCCCAGTGCGTCGCTTAAGGTTCTTTCCACGACCTCAATACACTGTCTCTCTGTCTCTCTCTCACTTGCACTTGCACTTGCGCTGCCTCTCTCTCAGTCGTCGGCAACTTTGAATCACGTGCGTCCTCCTCACTTGGCCATAAAGTTCGATGCATCCGCGTGGCGCTGGATGTAGTGCTTGTTCCGGCGCAAGCGGTCGCCCATTTCGCCGCCGTCGCCCAAGTACGCAGCATTCTGCATCTCTCTGTGCCATCAAACAGTCGCCAGGTCGAGTTGTCAGTCAGTCAGTCCATTGCATCGAGACAGCTACAAACTCGTAGTAGGTAAAGCATGGACACGTACTGGAGAAAGTGCGGGTTCCGCGCACCGACTTGCCGCTCGTCGTCGTCGAGTTGCTTGCTCTTTGCAGCTGCGCGCTTTGCCATGTACTCGTCACGTTGGCGCGCGTCTTCTACCATTTGCGCTGCCATGCGGCGCTTCTCGTCCTCAGAGTACTGCGCAGAGCCACTCGCAGACGGCTTTGCGAGCTTCTGCTTGCGCTCGTCGTCTTCACGGCGGCGCTTCTCGCGCGCAATCTCCAAGTACTTGGCGTTTGGACCAAGCGACGTCGTGTCAATGTCTTTACACGCGACTGCGCCGTCGTGACTGATGAGTCCGTACTTGCCACTGCTGTCAAGAGGCTTCTGTCGCGCATCGTCATCGCCAGCAGCAGTGGAGGCTGCTGCGCTGCTGCCCTTGCGCTCTGGACTCGAGCGACGGCCATTTGTCGTGTCATCAGTCGGACGACTTGGTCGCTCTGACCAGCGCGTCGTACGTCGACGGCTGTCATTATCGTCAGGACGAGACGCTCGCTGCGGCTCTGGACTGCGATCACGGCGCGAGCGACGATGCCGATCGTTGTCATCCTCTTGGTGACGGGTTCGAGAGTCGCGAGGTGAGCGATCGCGGCTTGAACGGCGGCGATACGACCCACGTGGACTCGCACTGCGCTCACGCGCTCGAGGTGAGCGACGGCGTTCATGGCGAGACCCATCGTCATTGTCGTCATGGCGACTTGAGCGCTGCGACTCGGTCGTTCGGCGGCGTGGACTCGCACTGCGTCGTGGACTGCGACTGCGGGCACTTGGACGAGCTCTGCGGTCGCCATTGTCGTCATCGTGACGTCGACTCTGACGCGATCGACCACGGCTGCGACTGCGACTGCGAGTCGAGCGATCCAACTCTCTTCGACTGTCTCTGTAAGGACTCGAGCGCTCGCGAGTGCTGCGACTGTCACGACGCTCACGGTGCTCAGATGCCTCGTAGCGACTGCGATGCTCTGGACTGTGGTGCGCTCGAGTGTCGCGCGTGTGGCTTCTTCGTCCAGTCGACAAACTGCGGTCACGTGAGCGCACCGCAACAGGCGAGCGACTATGACTACGTCCCGACCGGTCGCTGGCACTGCCATCACGCGACGCACTGCGGTGCGACCGCTTGTGCTTGTGCTTCGCCTTCTTCTTCTCGCGCTTCGCTTCTTTCTTCGCGCGCTTCTTCAGCTTCTTCTCGCTTAAGATCTTGTCCACGCCAGCTCGGATCTTCTTCATTTTCACTGGGTTCTTCAGCACGCTCTCGTGCGCTGCTTGCTGCCGCTTGCTGTAGCCATAAGAAGAGGACAGAATGACAGTCCAGTCAGTTCATATTATCCAATACATTGCATTGTATAGGACAAAAGTGAACACCAATACAATACAATCCAATAATAGTAACACACAATACAATACACATACCGAATGATCATCATCGGGTCTTCATTGAGTCGCGAGAACGCGTCGTTCGCTGGGAGTGCGCTCTTGGTGAGTGCGAGCGAGCCGTACTTGGTCGTCTCGAGCTGCTTGAGCTCCGATGCTGCAGCCTCGGGCTTGTACTCCTTGCCGAGCAAGTACTCCTCAGCGCTCGGACCGCTCTGCGCCATTGGTCCTTCGTAGAGCCAATCCACGCGCTCGAGCGCAGCCGACTTGTTCCCATTTGCGGCCTGGAGCTGCCGCAGTTCCTGCAGCTGGCGCTCCTCTTCGATGTTCTTGCGCAACTCTGCGAGCTTCTTCTCCTCTGCATCGTGCTTTTGCTCGGCGAGCCACACTTTCTCGACATTCTAGCGTCACGCAACGCAACGGAGAACGAACGTGTGAGCACAGATGCAGCAGCAATACACGACACGTACACTAGAACGAGCGAGAGAGAGGTGCGTACGCGCAGGTTCGCTGTGTGCCAGCTCTTCTTGGCGAGGAATGCGAGCGACATCGTCACACACTCACACACGCGCTTGATCTGTCGGTCGTTCTTGTGATGTCGTTTTGGTTTGCAGAAAATATTACAGTACCTAACTCAATATATACGATTAATTAATATATCTAGAATGTAAGGTTCAATGGTATACCTTATGTAGACTCTTTTGTTGCTAATTTTGTTCGAGCGAGACAAAATCGAGGGACATCAGATACACCTGAACAGACGCAGCCATGGCACTTGCCACCATGGACTCGACGACAACACAGGACGCTCTTGCTGGTAATGCTGCCTCTATGACTACAGCACAAGCTCAAACGCTTGACGCAACACCCGTGATCTCGACGTCAGTGCAGTCGTCAGTCGTTGATGGTAATCACAACAACAGCGAACATGGTGCGACAACGACAGTCCTGCGAGCGCGCGGATCGCCGAGGACAATGGGCACAGTGCGCCTCGGCACTGCAGGCAGACCGTTTCCAATCGCATCGACTCGAACTACATCTGCTGCTGCTGGAGCGCAGTCGACAGTGCTCGTGGCATCACGCCATCGCACTCGTCCTGACGTCGCAGTCGATACAAACAACACGCATCGCAACGGTACGGACACAGTACGATCGATCCGTACAAGCACTTGCGATAGCTCACGCTCGTCTTCACTGTGTGGTCTGATGCTAGTAGAGCAGCCACAGCGCCACGTCGCGCTTGAGGTGCGCATTGCTCTAGCTCTTTCACGACCCATGGACGCGAGCGCTCCTAGTTCTGCACACGCACTGACGCCTTCTCTACTCATGCGCTTGTTCGTGGTAGCGCCACCCAAGCAGTCCATTCGGTCGCAAGATCGAGCAGACGCAGGTACGTCCACTCACACGCAATGAGCTTTCAAAGGGACCTCTCTAAGCCAACAAGGACTGACCACACGCTCACACGCCTCACAGCGCCTCGTGCTCGCATCAAGTGATGAGACGGAGCGCTTCCGCGTCCGAACGAGCAGCACTGCGTCACTTCCACTCAAGCGCAAGCTCCGAGGCGACAGTGGCGCGGCACGAACATCTGCAGCAGCACCAGCACCAGCACCAGCCACTCGAGCGGGGTCAGCAGTTCCTAGCCGCCAACGAGTCTCGCACCAAGACGACTCGAGAAGCGTCTCACGCGCGAACGCCACTCAGACGAGCCAGAGCGAGACAGCTCAAGCTGCGGCACACGCTGCAACACGACACGCCATCGTGCGCGACGCACTCGCAAAGGTCGAGCGCGTGCGGCTTCACACTGCACGAGCGCAGCGACCACCGCGCATCCAGACATCCGATTTAGATCAGTCGCCTGTGAGTGATGGTCACGACATGGCGACACTAGCTGCCAACACAACGACAGCTCCTCGCGCACAGCCGCTTCTTCAGGCGTCGACTGCGCCATCGACAGTGCCAGTACCAACACTAGCGGTCCGGACACTGACCAGCTCGACTGGCAGTGCGACTGAGACTACAGCGCTTCGCTTGTTCGCTCAGCGAAGCGACGCGTCGAGTGTCGCGGCGCGTGACCTGAGCGTCAGTGCGTTCCACAGTCACGCGCGACTCAGTGCTGCTGCTCCCGAGTACACAACAACGTCCAGCAGCAGCAGCGTTGGTATCAACACCCCACGCCTCGTGTCGAACGCGCCAGTGAGTGATGGTCCAACCCACACACACAAGACGCCGTGGCGGCAAGTCGACGAGTCGATCGACCGCATCTACAACGACCCAACGACGGACGCAGTGCGTCTTGAGCTCCTACATGACCTCAGCAGTGGCGGCGCACGCACAAAGCGACAGCGCGAGCTTGCGCGCAAACGCGTGCTCGCTGCTGCGACTGCGCTGCGAGAGCGTGAAGCGCACGAGCGCGCAAGTGCCGACGCTCAGCAGCGCAAGAAGATGCAGGTCGAGCAGCTCTCAGACGCGATTCGCGAGCGCAACCGGAAGCTCGTTGCTGCCAAGCACCGCGACGTACATAATGACGACCAAATACTTGCAATGCACGCCAACCAGCGAGCAGGGGCCGTGAGTGATGGTGAGCTGAAGCGCAAGCCGCCTGTGCCGCGGCAGCGTGGACGACGCAAGACCGCGCAGTCGAGTCGAACGAGTCGCTTGAGTGAGATGACTGCAGCGACCACTGCGCAGCTCGTAGGGCAGAGCATGGCGAGCACCAGCAGTAAGAGCAGAGCTACATCAGGACGAACGACATCAGGACCTCATGAGCTACAGAGCACAAACACGCGGCGCTCAGGACAGTCAGTCTCAAGCTCGATCCTCTTAGGCGACGCCCACAACAGACTCGTCGCAGCAACAGCAGCGATAACGGCAAGTGGACAGGAGGCGCCTGGAACAGAGCAACAGGAGCTTGAGCATGAGCCAACTGACCTGTCGCCATCGCTAGAGCCACCTATGGCAGAAGAGGCGTCGACTGGACTGAGGACTGAAGCAGAGCGACCAAGTGTTCGGCTCGAGCAAGTCGCACAGAAGCGACTGCGACGTACGCGACCACGAAGCAGTCGTCCATCGCACGAGGTGCCATCGACAGCCGCTGTGGCAGTCGACGCTGAGCCTGCGACTGGCACTGGCGACGCAACTGCACGCAATGAGCGACGCGAGCTCGCGCGCGAGTTCATGGAGCTGCAGAGACACAGTCGGAGGCTCGAGCGCGCAAAGGAGACGCAGCAGCGCACGCTGGAGCAGCAGAAGCGCCAAGCGCAGCTCCAAGTCCTCGAGCACGAGCGCCTCGCGAGTCTCGAACGGAGCAAGCGCGCGACGCTCAAGCGCACGACGCGAGACGCATCGCGTGAGAAAGCGCTGTTGGCACCGTCCAGCAGTGCAGTCGAGACGCCGAGTGTCCATGACGGCGATGGCAAGCAGACAAATCCAGTACATTCACTCACGGTCCACGTGGCTCAGCTTGGTAATGAACGACTGAGTCGCGACGGTCTGGACCATGAAGAGACTAGCGACGACGAGCTCTTTGCCGCCTCGGACCAAGAGAACGAGCAGCAGAATGCGCAGTCGTGGCGTCCTCCTACTGCTCCTGCTGCGAGGAGCTGTGGTGGTGCCGCCTCACTGCAGCTCGACCAGTCGAGTGCGTCGACCACGCAGCAGCAGCAAGAGCGTGCGCTTGGGTCGAGTGACAGGCCTCCGGCTGCGATGAAGACGGACAGTACACGAGACGAAGCGGATGCGCGTGTGCGTCGACTCTTAGCGCTCGAAGCAAAGGCAGAGCGACTCGCAGCGCTCGTGAGTGGCATGAAAGGTCGCACGCAGAACGTTGGCATGCGCTCGCCACTGTCGCAGATCCAGCCGCCACCTCATCGACTGGAGCTGTCCACGCACGACTTCGGCAGCGTCAAAGAGCGCGACGGTGGCGCTGAGAGCGCCCAGAGCGGCGAAGAGGGCGATGACAAAGACGTGCACGAGAGCCGTGAGGACGAGAGCGATGGCGAGGCAGACGAGCAGGATGAGCTCCCGTCATCAACTGGTATGGACGCTGACGGCCGTCGTAGTGCCAGTGCGAGCGCCAGTGACAGCGAGCGTGGCAGTGAGAGCGACAGTGTTGGCACGGACGAAGTGCGACGGCCAACGACTGCACCACCGATCGCTGTGCTCGAGACAATGGCGGCGCAGATGAGCAGCTTGAGCGACCTGCTCGCGTTCGATCCACGCACGATCGGCGTGCAGCGCATCAAGGGCGAGTGGCCACTGCAGCGCACTACAGCAGATGATGCTGCTGATGAAGACAGTGACAGTCTGTACACTGCGAGGCGAAGGCGATCAAACGCACTCGACTCGTCAGCTTCTTCACAGCATCACGACTGCAATGGGAGCGACCGATCGAGTCGTGACGGCTCGCAAGCGTCGAGTCAGTCTCGAGACGACAGCTTTAGCGCTTCGGTCCACTCGCTCCTCCGTCAGCAGCAGCAGCAGCTGTGTCAGCTCAACGCCAGTGGGTCTTGGGATGACAGTGAGGACAGGAAGCTCACTGAGCATCTTCGCCGTTCTGGAGCAGACGCAATGACGATAACTGCGCTGCACGTCCGTCATGCTGAGCTCGCGACCGACACATCGTTCAATGCGATGATGACCGTGGCATCGTCTCACAAGCGCAGCACTACGAACAGTAGAGCGGCTGCTGCTGCGAGCGACGCGTTCCTCAAGCTCGTGCGCGAGGCGGACGACTCGCTCAGCGTCATCAACAGCGCAGCGCACAAGATCTGGCGCGCGCAGCAAGAGCGACTCCGCGCGCAAGCAGCAATCGCGCAGCAGCAAGCGCTCGACGCAGCAGCGCTCGAGGAAGCGAGAAAGGACGACCAAGTGCGAGCGGTCCTTGCGTCTTTGACTGCGCACAAGAGCGCTTCAGACGACAGCGAGCGCCATAGCGACAGTGACAGCGATGGCGATGACGAGGACGCTCAGTCGCCGTCTACGCAGCCGTTCCGCCGTCTCGAAGACATCATGAGTGAGATTGAGGACGAGCGGCGACGCGACGCAGTAGCAGCAGCAGCTCAGTCGACGCGTCCACCAACGCAGTCGACAGACCATCATTCACCGTCGTTGCCACCAACGACTGCGTTCTGGGACGACTTGCTCGCACACGCAGAGACCACGCGCAATGGTTCACGACCGCGCGTCGAGATCGATCGATCGGAGCTCAATCGTCAGCCGCGTCGCCGCACTAGCGCGACCCATGACGACGTCAGTAGCGACGCTGATGACGAAGACGAAGGCGACTGGACGCCCGTCAAGCGCGTGCACTCGCCCAAGACACTCGCGCGGCTGCTGATCGCAGAGGTCGAGTACCACGACGCGATCCACGACGCGCAGCTCCAGCTCGCGCGCATGGAGCACGCGCACGACGTTGAGCAGGCGCAAATAGAGACTGTGACACTTGCGACGGCGTACAACGATGAGATGGGACAAACACTCACGGACCACCAACTCGCACTCGACCACGCTGTGCTCACGCAGCAAATGGACCGCGACCTCGACACTGTTGTGCGCGAGCTCGAGAGCGTCGAACAGACGCAGACGCGCGCGTTTGCCGCTGCGACGAGCGCGATGGAGCGCGAGCTCAAGCGCGCAAACGTGCGCGAGTCGACCGTTCAGACCGAGTCGCTCGTGCGATTCGACGCTGCGACGAACGCCGCGCTGAGTGTGGAGACTGGGACGCTCACGCGCCCGAGCGTCTGTGACGCTAGCGTCCAGTACGAAGCAGTCGAGAGCGAGTCGTTGGCGCTTGATGCACGGATGCAGGTCGATGAAGTGCGAGACGCAGTGGCGCCAAAGTTGGTGACCATCACTCATGGTCCATCTCCAGTCCAGACTGCTGCTGAAGACGAGAGTGATGATCACTACAGCGACGACGACAACGATGATGGGGATGCGTACGACGATGAAGGCGACGCGTTTGAGAGCCGATCGACTGCTGTGGTCGAGAGCCATCAGCGCATTCGATTGTCGTCCGTTGGGTCCGTGAGTGAAGTGTCTGAAGTAGCGAGTGCAGACGACGACAGCGACGCAGCAGAGTCGAGTGAGATTGCGAGCGTCGCATCGAACGAAGGCGATGAGGACGCGTCGGCACACGAAGACGTTCACTCAGCGTCCATGGGCTACGACGACGACGACTTTGAAGCATCGGCGTCTCAGATCTCAGACGCAGTCACTACGACAAACAAGTCACTGACAGCAGCTCATGAAGACTGTGAGGCGTCTTCTGACATTATCAGCGACCAAGAGGAGGCGGATGCTCGTAGCGCATCAGTGAGCGACGCTGAAGTCGCGAGTGACGTCGATGGCAGTGGTGCTGATGCCGCACGAGACGCTTCGGCTTCCTACACATCCGAGTACGCGTCCGAGTTCAGTGCGAGCGCAGTCGAGTCAGTGGCTACAGCGCTACGCGTCGAGCCCACCACCGTCGTAAACCAAGCACGCCCGCCAACGCACGCAGTCGTACCTCCTCTCACTGCCATCGCTCAAGCGCCACTAGTCACGCCAGTCGTCTCATTGTCACCACCGGTGCTCCAGCTTGCGACTGACAACGCCCTTGCACTTGCGTACCAGCGCGACTTGGAGATGCGGCGCCAGAGTGACGAGTCACTCCTGCTCTTGCGCCTCCAAGCGCTCGAGCACAAGCTCACGAGGGACCTCGACGCGATCGATGCGACTCACGAGCGTCCAGACGACGCTCTATTGCGCAAAGAGGCGGTCAAGATGGCGTACGTGGCTGAGCGAGCAAACGTTGAGAGCCTCCGCGCCGCGTCCATGGCGCGGTACTACCACGACTTGCTCGGCTTCCAGGCGCTCTTGCCAAGTGACGCAGGTGTCGCTGGACCAGCGAGTCAGCTCAGCGTCCTGCCAAGCACTGTGCCAACTCTGTCGTTCGCTAGTGTGAGGAGTCCTAGCGCTGTTGCTACTGCCACAGTGACGTCCATCGCCACCAAGACACCACCAGCACCAGCAGGGCCAAGCGCCAGTGTCGCACCTGCAAAGGCGACCGACCAAGCGCCGGCGACTGCGAGTGGCGACGTCGATGCGTACGACGATGAGTTTGCGTCTGGCAGTGGCGATGCTCAGGACGTGGCGTCGGATGCAGAAGAAGACGTTGATGAACAGGACGCAAAGACGACAATGCGAGTCGACACGAGTGAGAGCGCCACGTCCGAGATCCCAGACGACGACGATGACGATGTCCACGACGCTGTGGCAGTCGAGAGCAAAGACAACGGCGACGGAGAAGTGGACGAAGATGACGCGTTTGCATCTGCGAGTCGCAGTGACGACGCAGCGCTTGAACCACGCGAAGACATGGTCGAGGACAACGAAATCAGTGAGGATGTCGCTCGTGAGCAAGAGGCTGCGGCGAGTGTCATTGACGACTCGATCGACGACGTTGCGAGTGCGAACGCGACAGTCGCATGCGACGGCGTTGCGGATGAGGAGGACGCTGCGACGGACGACTATGCGGACGAGTTTGCGTCCATGAGCGCAAGTGACAGCGCGCTGCCGTCAAAGTCAGCGAGTGCAGACAGTGTTGGTGAGAGCGGCGACATCGACAGTATCCAGGATGATGCGACTGAAGCGCCTGCCACCAAAGACGACGGAGACGAAGACGTTGCGTCGCTCATTGAGTCGGAGCGCTTTGACGACGACTTTGAAGCAGATGACGACGACGACGCAGCTTCGGTCGCGAGTGACGCGTCCCAGCAGCACGACGATCCTAGCGACGCAGTTGTAGATAGTCACTTCATTGCCAAGGCGGACGCTGCAGAACCAGTCGATGCGTCCCATTGCCTTGACTCGGCGTCTGTGATCCTGCGAGACCAGTCGACGTCCGAGGACTCGTCGACGACCAAGTTGCTCATTGCGCAAGTCGCGCACCTTGCGCAGGAGCAGACGCCTCCTGACGCTGATGTGCCTCTCGTCGAAGCAAAGCTCGCGCGGAAGAAGCTCATGGCTGTCGAACTCGTCGAAGCGAAGACGCGGCTGATCGCACGCGAAGCGAGTCGCTTCAAGCTCGAAGAGGAGACGCGGCAGGTGAACTCGCTCGCGTTGCGTGCGATCGAGTTGGACGTCAGCGCAGCGCTCCAGATAGCAAAGGTGCAGATCACGCAGCAGTTGGACGCCGAGATGGCGCAAGTGCAGCAGCGTCTCCCGATGGCGATTGCTTTAACCACTGCACCAGTGTCGTCTAAAGCGCCAGCTAGTGTAGTGGCAGTGGCTAAAGTGGCGCCGTCTGAGAGCGTCCAGACTCAGGTCGACAAGAGCGAGTCTCCAACTGCAGCAACGCCAGCAGCGCTGGTGTCTCAAACCCCAGCACAGTCGACGCAGCAACCGAGAGCGAACGATGGTGATGAGGACGACGATGCGTACGCAGTCGAGTCGCTCGAGGACGCGCAGAGCGCAAAGGCGGATGACGAGGACGTTGAAGAGGACGACGCATCATTTGAAGCGGACGACGACGGCGAGCCGCTCGATGCACGTGCTCCGGTGCGTCTCACTGACGTGGTGGCGGCTGTCGCGAGCGATGCATCAGTAGAAGACGATGATGAGATCGCATCAGAGGCTGAGGACTTTGCCTCTTACGATGGCGACGGCGCTGAGTCTGAGATCCCAAGCGAGTCGGCGGTTGAGGACCACGATGGCGTTGATAGCGTCGCAGACGAGCGCGAGCAACACGACGACAACGACGTTGTGGACGACGATGCAGCTGAAGGAACGAGTGCCACCGACGATTACGCTGACGAGTACGAAGACGAATCGTTCGACGGCGCTGCCTCCATCGCGTCCGACAGAGTCGACGACAACGTCCTGGACGTGAAAGACCACGGCGTTGCTGCCGTTGACCACGCACCAGAAGCTAACGATGACGACGAGAGCAACGCGTACTCGGACGACGACTTTGACAATGGCTCAGAGGCGTCTGCAGCCGCGAACGCACTGGCGCTTGTCCACACTGACCCAGTGCCTTCCACCCCACACGACTTTGCGACTGTGCTGCCTGAACCTCCAGTCGACGCTCTTAACAACGGCGACAGCGTATCGATCGAACAGCTCACGACTGCACTCGATACTGTCGCCGCTCAGCTCCAACCACTGCCACTTGGCCGTTCTGTCGCTGACGCTGTCGACCCAAGCGCATTGGCTCTCGACGCCTCTGCGCCACTCCAGCTCACTGAGGCGTCTGGTGTGTTCCCGCTGCTGACTGCGCCACTCGCAGCGTCCATGAGTCACGACGAAGAGCTCTTGACCAAGAGCATCGAAGAGCAGACGCAGCGGCTCGAAGCGCTCAAACACCGCATCCTCGAGCGCACGGACGCGATCCGCGCAGTTCAGCGCCACTTGCGCGTCGAGTCGCATCGCGAGCAGCTCACAGCCGATGAAACTGCGCTCGTAGACGAGATGGCGCGCGTCGAAGCGCAGCTCCGGCTCGATGAAGCGGCGCTCGTGCTCGCGCGCCAGCGCAATCGGCTCGAGCGTCTCCAGTTGAGCGCACGGCACGCAGCGCTGCGTGCGCTAGACGCGAGTCTCTTGGACGGCTTTGACTACGTCGAGGGCGTTGAGATGCTGAGCGTTCGCGTTGAGCAAGCGACGCAAGTTGAGGACACTGCCGCTGCTACTGAATCGGAGATGGAGGAGCCGCGTGCGCCGCAGAAGACCACGTGGGGCGCAACTAGCGACGGCACAAGTCAAACGGATCGCTTGGCGCTCGAGGTAGCACGAGCAGCGAACGCACACGTCGATCTCCTGCGCGCGTACGTGTACGTCGAAGCGGCTGAGGAGGTCGTGATGCAAGCGCCTGCGCATGTCAGCGCCACGGCTAGAGCTGAGCCAGAGCAGCTCACAGACAGCGCGCTCGACAGTGTCGATGCGCTAGTATCCGAGCCAACAGCCAGCGCTCGTGTTGTTCAAGGGGAGCTCAAGTCGCTGGCTTTTGTCCAAGCTAGCGGTGTGAGCGACGACGACGCGGACTTGCTAAGCGGCTTTGCGTACGTCGAAGACGTCGAGTGCGTGTCAGCAACGACACTTGAGAGCGACGACCTGGACCTCCTGCTGCTGTTTGACTACGTCGAAGCAGTTGATCCGATTGAAGCGAATGCGCTGGAGGGTCCTGCGAGCGTCCTGGTGTCTTCGCCACTGCACACGGTCGAGTCAACGGAAGAGCAAGTGGACGCTGTCGAACCAGACGCGACTGTGTTTGAAAGCGCTGATAGCGATGAGCTACTTCTACCAGCAGTGGCAAGCGAACAGGACGCAGCTTCAGGCGACGACGATGACGGCGAGAGCGCTGACGCAGAGTTCGAATACGCAAGCGACCGAGGTCTTCCGCCATCAGCTGACGCTGAGGATCGCATTGCGAGCGTGACTGACTTGGAGGCGAGCGCGAGTGACTTGAGCGAACGAGACGTTGTCGTGAAAGACAGCGAGCTACGCGACGGACAGCACACTGACGACGAGAAGAGCGTCTCAGAACAAGCGCATCGCGTGGCCGATACGCTCTTGGCCGATCTACTGGACGCAGCTGTCCAAGGTACGCAACCAAAGGCTAGAGCAGCACGTCTCTTGCTGGCGAACCTGAGTCTCTCACTCTCTGTGTCTGTTGGTGGTGCTGACGATGTCCTAGATGCGCTTCGTGTGCGACGAGAGCTCGCTCAAGCAACGCGTTCTGCTCATAGCGAGCCGACTGGCGCCGACGAATCGGTCCCATCGAGTGCTGCGAAGCGTGAGCAAACGAGTCGCGAGCGCATCAGCGCTGAAGCGATCCAAGAACATGTCGAAGCGCACTCGTGCGACTCGTTCGACGGGCGTGAAGACCAAGTCGATGAGCTCACTGACGCGCTCTTTCGCGACTTGCTCGACGATGTCATGACCTCCAGTCTCGCGCTCGCGTCTCAGACGCAGCAACGACACGCTCGTGCTCGCTCAGACGACTCAGACCACGACAACTCTGGACAGAGAGCAGACGACACGCATGACAACTGCTCTCGACTTGCAACGGAGCAGCCCAGCTCTCGTCCCACGATACAGGCGAGTCCTGCGACGCGTCCGGTCACCACGCCAGCACCAGCACCATCGCCTCGTCCGCCATCGCTTGCGTCTTTAGAGCGAGCGTTCGTCAGTGCGATCGTCCAGCAGCTCGAGTTGACGGACTTCAGTCAGCGCTGCAGCACTATCGCAGTCTCACTGCCGTCCTTCCGCGCGCTTGACGTACCAGAGTCGCTCGTCTCTTCGTCACGCGCGCTATACGAAGTCATCCGTTCGACTGCGACGAGCGTCTTCGTCAAGCACACGCACGCGCTCCAAGCAACTCTGGCGAGTCGTCATGAGGACACTGGCGCCCACGCGAGAGCATTCGACGCGTTCCGTCATGACGTGCTGGGCAAGATCGAGCAGCTCCTCTCAGCCCGAGAGGCGACGCGAGACACACAGGCGCGTCTGACAGAGCGACTCGCGAGTGAGATCGACGACGACCATGATGACCACAGCAGCAACGCCATGAGCACAGACGAGCTCCGTGCGATGCAGACACAGCTGCGCGTCCCAGTCGCAGTCGCGACTGAGCGCATGCGCCAGACGCTGTTGGTACACACGACGGCATACGCTGGGACAGACGCTGGGACTTCATCAGCTCCAAGCGTCCGCCGCTTTGCACCGCGGACACCGACGCCAACGTCACGGTCAGCAGCTCGTCGTCCTGCGTGCGTGAGCGCACTGCTCGCACACGAGTCGGCGCAGCTCGAGGCGCGGATCACAGACTTGATCCTGAACGACCTCTTGCAGGACGCGTCGCTTGATGTGGATCACATGTGACGAGACAGTGTTTAGTCAGTTTATATCGCCGCGACAAGTTCCAGGTCGTTGACTGTGTGTTTGTATGAAGTGGAGTGGGAACATGTCTGATGCTGGATTCAATAGAGACAAATGACCTTAGATATAGACACAAAACTGGTGCTCATGCTCATGCCACGCAGCGCTGCAAGCGACTTGATGCGCTTGTCCTTGCTTACTCCGACGTCGTCGAGCTGCTGCTGTTTGCGAGCTTGCGGTCGAGCAGCAGACGCAGGATCGGCGGTGTGAACAGCGGCATCGCTTCTGCGACGTGCGCGTCCTGGAGATACTTGGCGCCACCAATGTGGCCGCGGCACTTGTGCGACCCGCAGCGGCAGTCAAACTTCTCGTCCATGTCCCACTCGCTCGTGCTGTAGTCGAACGAGAGGTGCTCGCCTTCCTGGATGTCGCGCGTCGCAACGAACGCGACTTCTGGTGTATCCTCCGACACAACGAGGCGCGCATTTGGCTCGCAGCTGTGGTTCACGTACTCAAGGCCACCGGCGAACTCGAGGTGCTTGCTCGTGTCGACTTGGATCGTAAAGCGCGTCGGGCGCGAGTGCTACAGACGTATGACAAGCAGGACAGATAGAGCATGCGTGAGTGCCTTGGTCCTATACACGTCGGCTCATGCATCCGGACATTTGCATGCATTGGACACTATAGTACGTACAAAGATGCCTGGTGCAGTGCCAATGACGTTGCCAGCCTTGAACGGCACAGCTGCGACTGCGGAGCTCCAGTGCTCGTTGAGCTGCTCAATGAGGAACCGGCCGTTCGCAGTCGGCGGCATGTAGCGCGTCGGTGCGCGCTCTTCGTCTTTCGTGTTCGCTGCGCGCGTGCTCGAGGACGCTGGTGTCGCAGCAGCTGCGAACGAGCGACGCTGAGCCGTGAAGAAGCGCGAGCTGATCGAAGCGGCGGCGCGGTGTTGAGCGAGCATGTTGGTTCGTCGTAGTAGGAGCTGTGCGAAGGAGGCAGGCAGGCGAGTGTGCTGTGTGCTGCAAAAGCGATTGTGTTGAGCGGATCAGCGTCAGCGCTGCTGCTGCAATGGGCGTCCATGCCGCTGCATGCAGCTGCAGCAGCTGGAGAGCTGGAGCCAGCGCTGTGTGAGCGAGGACGAGGAGCAGCGGCACAGGCGCAGCAGCAGCGCACTTGCTTGCGTTTTGAGTGCGCGCGCACAAAAAGGACTCGTTGGCAAAACTTCAGTTTTACGCTTCAAAGCTCAAATGTAAGATAGATACGTTGTAGGAAAAAATGTAGGATGGTAACTCGGTATTTGTATTGATCAAATGGGATATGAAGACCGCTGAGGTATAGCTACCGACTAGGTAAAGCTAGATACGGTTTGAGGATGAGGTGACAACACTTAAAGTTGAACTTCGGGAGCTATATTTTGTGTGGTCTGACGTAAACAAGTGCTCCGCAAAGCCGATTCTGCGAGATACGCAATGCAAGTCAAGAATGATCGGATTTGTTGCCCGCGTCTTCGCAACAACAGCTCTTGCTCGAACGTCTTGATGTGCACATACGCTGTCGTCCTGGATGTCACGACGTTCTCGAACTCGAACGAGTTGCTCTCGACGTCGTTGACCAATGTACTGGACGAAACACTGCTTGGACCAAAATGGAGGCAGCACTCTTTCACTCATTCGTGTTAGTGTGAGTCCGAGACTGCTTGCTGCTTGGACTCGATGGTGATTGATGTCTTGGATGTCTTGGTCGGACGCTCGCGAGATCTTGTGGACTCGCGCGATGTCTCGAATGCGTCACGCGCGCAGCTTGAGGTCGCTTCGTGGCGATTACTCCTGTGGGACGCATGTGCGTGTGTTGTACTAATGTCTGGTGGTGAAGGCGAAGCAGCGCTCAGCTCGCTTGAAGTCGTCCAACCAACGAGTCTACCAGGTAGCAATGCTACATGGCTCCACTCGAAAGCTGAAGCGGATCGTTCGATAGATCGCCAAGTGACGCTTCGAGCGTTCATCGACACCATGAAGATCATGAGAACCAAGGCGATCATGAGGACCATGAGGACACCAGCAGCATGGCATGGCATGCACGAGCCTGGAGCTCGTGGTCGCCCTGTCTTTGAGGCGCGCGCGCTTGCAGTTGAGCTCGAGGCGCAGCATCAAGACGAGCAAGCAAGTCGTCCGTCCATCCGTCTGACGCATCTCACACTTGAGTGTCCTCGCAGTACCAGCAGCAACAACGACAAGCAGCGGAATCGAAGCATGAGGGGGCTGCGTCATTGCTGCAACTGGAGAAATGGGTTTCATTGTACATTCGACTCGTTGTATTGATTTTAGTACGATAGTGTCGAAATCTGCGACACCATCAAGTCAATATTGACTCGTACATAGCTGAGATACTATAGTGCTGATAATTGTACACTACATACTTCACAAAGTACGTCTCACTCAATAAGTACGATTGTCAACACGCGTATCCCTCGAGACAGCACATGCAATGACGACGACAGCAACGACGATGACGTCGGCGCTGCGCGAGTGCTCGCTCGAAGAGCTCCGCAAAGAGCCGTGGCGACTGCAGATCCAAGCAGAGAACGCCGCGGAGCAGCTGCGCAACCTCGTGCTCAAGAACTACCACCTCTTCATCCAGAGCAACCAGTGCTCCGCGATCGTCAAAGACGACGTACGAGCCCAATGGCACCAGCAACATCGTCTTTGTTGGATCCACACGCATATACTCACACATGTGCTGCTTGCTGCTGTTGTTGTTTGCGTACACACACAGCTCGTGGAGCTCCGTAATGAGACGAATGCAGTCGTAGACTTCATCCCTGAGCTCAAAGCCTACTGCGCGAGCTTCCAGGACGAGATCGCGAGCGTCGTCGCCAAGCACGGCGACATCCAGTTTGTCTTTGAGCACTACGTGCAGGTACCGCTACTCTGTATACACACACGTATAGTGTTCGATCACGCTCAGTTGCCTCACGCCTGTTGTAATGTGTGACTGGCGCATTGTGCAGTTGACTGAGCTCCTCGACATCCCGCAGCTCCTGGAAGCCTGCGTCCACAACGAGCTCTTTGACGAAGCGCTCGACGTCATTCAGTTCGCGCACGAGGCGTTCGAGACGCGCGACGGTCACGCAGCGCCGAACTTTGTCATCGCAACGCTGGTACAGTGACACGAGCGCTTTTTGTCCGAGTCGTGCAGTCCTAGCGCTGTTGTCCTAGCTCGAGGACACTTGAGCGTCTACATCAGGTGGACACTCACACATACGCTGTCTCTACTATGTGACTAGGTCCGCGAAGTCGCGCAAATGACGCAGAGGATGCGCGCAAAGCTGCTCCAGAAGCTCCGCGAAGACCTCCCACTCGCGCTCTGCGTGCGCATTGTGAGCTACGTGCGCCGCCTCGATAGTCTCGTCGCACAGGCGTCAACTGGCACTGGCGCTCCGAGTGCCTCTGCTGCTGGCACGCCCGAGTACGAGCGGCAGCTGAAAGACGAGTTCCTGCGCTGTCGCAACGTCTGGCTCGCGTCGCTCAGTCGCAGCGTCTCGGCCGCCGAGCCGTACCAATACGTACGTATCCTGATGTCTGTGTGGATGGTGCTGGGACTAGAGGCGTCGCCTGACCGCCACGTTCGCTTGTGTATGACGCTCTTGCTAGACGATGCAACTGATCGACATCAAGCGCACGAGCTGGTTCGACATGATCACGCAGTACTCGGCGATCTTTGGCAACGAGGTACGCCCTTGCTACTCGTACACTAGAAGCCATTAGGATGAGACTGCGGCTCACGTGCTGGTGTGTGACTGTGTCTGCTTGTCCACTAGACCGTGGATGGGAAGGTGGACCCACCACTGTGTCGCTGGGCTACGACAACGGTCGCCGACTTTCTCCAGATCCTCATGAAGTACGCTCGTGTATCTGCTGCTTGGGAACTGAGGCACTGGCTCTTACTCACTCGCGCTCTCCTGTGACAGACAACTGCCGAAGATCGAGGACTTGAGCTCGCTCGCCACGGTCTTTGAGCAAAGTCTCTTCTTCGGCGGCTCGCTCGGCCGCGTCGGCGTCGACTTTCGCGCGATCCTCGTTGTGGCGTTCGAAGACCACGTCTTTGGGCTCGTGACGCACCAGTGGCGCACTGCGACGCGTGAGTTTGACGAGAGTCTCTTTGCTCACGCGCTGACGTCTGCGTCTTCCGCGAGTGGCATGGCAACTGCTGCGTCACTGTCAAAGACGCCACTGGTGTTGGCGTCCTACCGCTCCGCCACGGCAACTGCAGCGACGACGAGCGGACTCTCGCCGTTCACATCCCGCACATCGTCAGCAGCAGCGGCGAATGGCGAAGACTACGCGCCGCCGCATGCGCTCATGGCGTTCCCGATCGTCGCTGAGTTCACGAACGCAGTGCTCACGTCGTTCAACGAACTGCGCCTCTGTACGATCGCATCGCTCCAGATGCGCTTAGCAACAGCGCTGTACGAGACGCTCGCGCATGTCCTGCGCTCGCTCGCGCGCTTTTGCGACGAGAACAAGCTCGACGTCGTCGCTGCTGATGGGACAAGCGACCATGAGGCTAGCGACACGACCAAGCAAGCAAATGGGGCGCCAACCAGTCGACGGCAAGTGCTGACCGAGTCGCTCCAGCGCACCATTGAGGTACAGACACGTTGGTCTAGGACTCTCTGTCGCTCTCTCCTTGTCTTAGATCCGCTGACGCATTCACATGTGGACTGGTATCTGCCTGTGTATCTGAGCAGATCGTGCGCCAAGAGCTGCTGCCGTATCTTGTGCGGTGCTTCCATCGCCTGTACCCGCACCCGTCCGTCTCAGCTCACGTCCTCGACATGCGATCGTTTGACGACCTCTTGCTTGAGCTCGGACTCTTGCGTGCCGCTGACGCTGTGGTGGCGTCCTCCTGAGCAAACGCCACTGTCAGTCTCTCTCTCTCTCTCTCTCTCTCTCTCTCGACTGACAACGGCGATCAGCTCGTTCGCCTACGAGCAACAGTCTCAGGGCCATCGAGCAAGCGTCAGTAGTCCGAGGATGAGACTGAAGGCGAACAGTGTCAACTAGAGACGACTCTCTCTCTCTCTCTATCGCATCACTGTCTTTGGACTCTCACTCTCTCGTACGCTCGTATGATGCGAGCGACCTACTGCGTCGTCGTCTCGACCGGGAACACGATCCGCAAGCCGTCGTACGCCATTGCAATATCGAGGCCGTCGTCCTTTGCGAGCTCGGCCAACGTGGCGTTGTCGCGCGCATAGTCGAGGTCGTGGCTCATGCCGGTGAGGAGCGTGCGCTTGGGGCGCAGCACGTGAATCTCGCGCAAGACGTCGAGGACGTTCATGTGCGTGCTATGGAACTTGTCGACGTACAGTGCGTCAATGAGCAGGACGTCAATGCGTGGCTTTGCGGGGTCCAAGAGCACGCGTCGGGCGTCGTCCGTCAGTTCGCTCACGTCCGAGATGTAGACAAAGCGCACACCGAGCTCCAAGCCAAACTCGAATGCCGACGAGAGGTACCCGGCGCCGTGGATGACTGGGAACGGCTGGACCGTGAGTCCGCAGGCTTGGAAGGCTTCGAGCGGCTCAAAGAGCTCAAAGCGCGCTTTCGCGACCCAGCGGAACGGCGCTGGCGCTGCGTCTGTAGCAATCGGAGGTGGCGGTGCGTCGCTGTCGATCATGTACTCAAACTTGCCGCGGATCTCCTCGCGCGTCGCTCGTGAGCAGTGGAGCAACAGCGCTGTGCTCGCAGTCTTCTGCCGCTCGTGCGTGCGCGGATCAATGCGCTCGTCGAATGCCTGGACTTCGCGCAAGTCGTCCAGTCCGAGGCATGCGTCGGCGTGTCCGTGCGTCAGGAGCACGCCGTGGACGCTCGTGATCCCGATCTCGGGGAACACGCGGAGCGCCGACTCGCGAAACGTCTTGCCGCAGTCAACGAGCAAGTTCTCGCCGCTTGCGAGGTTCCGCACAAGCACGCTCGGGTTCAAGCGCCGGTTGCGCGACTGCGGATTCGCATGCGCTTCGTGGCACACGTGACACAACGGGTTCGTGAGCAAGCACCGGATCGACGGCACGGACGACGACGGGCCGCACCCGAGCACGACGACCTCCATCGCTGCCGTCGTGAGGATTGATCGATCGATCGGCTCTGTTGGAATGATGCAGCGAAACGATCGAGATGCGATCGTCGTCTGGGTACCCTCTTTATTATACGTATCTGTTGAATGTCTGCATAGTCAAAGCAATTATAAACCCTCTTCAACTGCATTACATGCTGCTTGATGCACACGAGTGCTCGAGAACCGACTGAGCGCTCAAGTGTTGATGAGCTCGCCACTGGCCGACCCTTGTCACACTTCCAAGGTTCAAGCCTACGCAAGCAGTGCTGGCCGTGTGGGGACAGCGCGAGTGCAGTCGCGTCCTGTTGATCATCTACTAAAGGTGGTTGCCCTAGGGTCTCAAGTGGCACGACGATCACGCTGTTCTTCACGTTCCTGGCTCCTCCACTCCTGTCCTAGCGCTCTTCCTCATGCGTTTGCTCCCTCTTTCAGATCGAGCGCGTACGCGAGCACCGCTGGCACGTGAGTGTTTTGTAAGTGCAGTACGTTGAGATCGACAGCACCTGGGTATTTGCAGTAGACCCACTGCACAATCTCCATGCGCTCGACAAAGACCGCTGCTTTACGAATCGTTCCAGGAGCGATGCCTTCGCTTCGGTGCGTGTGGAGAAAAGCAGGATGCCAAAGTGTCCACGCTCGGCAGCAAGTCACAAGGCTTGATCCGCGCAGCCTTCGGGACGGTTCTCATGGAGCCACTGGACGACATGGAGGTGACCTTGTCGCGCTGCAGAGTCCATCGCATCGGTCGTGCAGCCTTCGCTCCGATTCGCTTGGAGCCACCGAAAGATCTCGAAATGACCACTTGCAGCAGCGTCGTCCATCGTGTAGGTCGTACAGCCCTCTCTGCTGTACGCATGGAGCCACTGTATGAGCTTGAGGTTGCCACTCTCAGCTGCGCTATCCATCACGTCTGCTGTGGTTGCGTCCGAGTAGTTCACGTGGACCCACTGCACGATGTGGAGATGTCCCGCCTCGGCAGCAATCGAGGCGAACGCAGAGGCTTCGCTCGGCAGACGACTGGCAGGCACCTTGTCTGCCATCCACTGCAGCAGTTCGAGGTCGCCTGTTACAGCAGCGGCGTTGATACCACTCGTGTTCTCAATCGAACGTGAACACTGTCGAAGTCATGTCCATCGACCAAGGTTGCTCACGTACACATACATACATTCGCAACCAAACTCGTGTCCTAGCGCTCTCGGTCACTCGCTTGCTCACTCATCCGATCCAAACACGTACGCGAGCACAGCCGGCATGTAGGCGCCTTGGGATCGAAGTTCGTCTAGATCGACAGCACCTGGGTACATGCGATCGAGCCACTGCACGATCTCCATGTGCTCAACCATGAGTGGTGCGAACGGAAACACATCAGGAGCGATGCCTTCGCTTCGGTGCGTGTGGAGAAAGAGCAGAACATCAAAGTGTCCACGCTCGGCAGCTCGTTGCATGGCTTGATCCGTACAGCCTTCAGTGCGATGGTTGTG
>JAASFN010000232.1:0-29022 GCA_023333795.1 Globisporangium rhizosaccharum | reverse complement strand
TCTCTCCTTGTCCGCGAAGGTCGAGGATCTCGTTCACGTCCGTCTCCGTCATCTCTTGCCACGTCGGCATCATTCAAATCCGTTTTGAGAGCTGGAAATGCTACCACATCATCGCCGGGATCCATGTTTAATAAATTTCGTGTTTTCGAGCTAATTGGAGAAAAATTGCGTTTCAAAATAGTATTTTTCCAAGACTTTTGTCGCGCACTTTACAAAGTGCTGAACAGCGCTCAAGGTCAAGATCGCTGATGACCAGGAAGAGGTGTGTCCTGCGCTCTCTCACATTGTAGCTGGGAGCGAGCTCGATGACTCGTCGACGTGCTCATGTACTTACACGCATACACAAGTACGCTTTACCGGTCCTGTGGGGTTTGTTTCTGAAGCTCACGCAACTGGAGCAAAAGAAAGACATGGACGATTTGTGCTGTGCATGCGCTCAAGCTGACATCGCTACTGGAAGCGATTGCAAGCCGACGAGGTCGCAGTGCTGCACAATGTCAAGTACGAACACGAAGCGAGGAAGCTGTCGATGTTTGCGCGCCAGTCGCAGCTTGAGAAGACAACTTCGAGCTCTGGACGTGAAAGTGCGTGAAGCCGCTGCTGCAGCGACTTTGTCAGGCAACTCCAGTACGCTCGCAGCGTCAAGCCGCACGCTTTCGCTGCTGAGCGACGACTACCGGCGCGTGCGATAGCCACTCATGCTGTCAACGAAGACGCTGCGCGACGAAACGCGCCGAATGAGCTGCAGAAGCAAGAGCTGACTGGACTGCGTGGTGATCTGTGCCGCGTGAAGATCGTGCTCGAAACAAGCGAGTAGCGCGCGTCGCACCAGCTCTTTGTAGCGTCCCGCGCGACCGAGCAGCAGCGTGAGCAGCTCAGTCGCATCGCTGCGAGTAGCCACGGCGCGGGTGGCGCGGCTGAGCCGCGGATGTAGACGCTCACGAACCGCCTCGTGGAGAAACAGGAGACAGTCGACGCGCTGCGAAACAGTCCTGACACTCGAGATCCGCTTGACCGACGCGCAGAGCCGGAATCAGTGCATGGAGGAGCGACTCGCAGAGATCATACCTGTACAGACACGCCGAGTGGACGTCTACGCCCATTGCTTCAAGCGCCATGGGACCTATGGGACCTCTGCAGCACTAGCGCTAGTCTTCATCGAGCTTAGTCTTCATCGATGAAGGGTAACGTTTGCGGAATGAAGGTTTTTGAGTAATTACATTAGTGGCATACAAATTCCAAGTCTATTTGACTTGTCGCATTCGAATGTGACTGATGATGTCCACAGCGCATTTGAGCAATTCTCGCAATGGCCGCACGTGTGGCGGTGATCGCGGCAGCGGACCGCGCGCCGACGCTCGCGGACGAGAGCTCCGGTCATGTGCGCAAGACGAAGAAGCTCGCGGCCGGTGCGCTCTCGGGCATGATCTCGGCGCTCGCGTTCCAGCCGCTCGACGTGCTGCGCACGCATCAGCAAGGCGCATTCGGCGCCACCACGGCCACTGGAGCTGGGGCCGCGAAGCCAGCCTCGGTCTTCCAGCACCTGCTCGATGATCCGCTGCACCAGACCGCCACGAACCTTACGCAGCAGCAGCAGCAGCTCGCAGCGAGAGAGCAGCTGCTCACGCGCATGCGCGCAATGTGGCGCGGCACGTCGCCGACGCTCATCCGCGTCGCAGGCGGCGCAGGACTCTACTTCACGACGCTCGATCACTGCATGAGCGCGTTCCAGAGCTCCGCGATCAACACGTTCCTCTCCGGCGCGTTCGCACGCACGTTCGCTGGCTGCGTCATGTCGCCGTTCACGATCGTGAAGGCGCGCATGGAGTGGCAGGCGCCTGGCACGTACTCGAGCAACCTCCAGGTGTTCCAGCACGTGCTGCGCGACGAAGGCGTGCGTGGGCTGTACCGCGGCATGGTGCCCACGCTCATCCGCGACGTGCCGTTCTCAGGGCTCTACGTGCTCATCTACACGCGTCTCAAGGCTGCCATGGAGCTCGAGTTCCCAGACGCACCAACGTACGGCGTGCACTTTGCGAGCGGCGTTGTCGCCGGTGTGCTCGCGACCACGGTCGTGCACCCTGCTGACGTCATGAAGACGCGCATGCAGCTCTCGATCCTGGACAAAGGCGCGCACGGCGAGCTCACGAGCGTGCGCAACTCGCTCTCGCTGCGCCAGACTGCGCGCAAGATCCTCACCGACGAGGGCTGGCGGGGCTTCAAGAAAGGCATCGTGCCGCGCGTGCTCAAGCGCACGCTCTCGACCGCCGTCACCTGGACGATCTACGAGCAGCTCTCGATCCGATAGACTATGCCAACGATGGCAGTGACGACTGCAGCAGCAGTGCAAAATGAAGACAACGTGACGAGCCACTGTAATAGACCTTTCTCCTATTTGCTTGTATGGACGAACGCATTGGCGAGCGCAGTGACGCCTCGCTGTCTCTCAACTCGCTCTCTATCGCGTGATGATGGGCGTGAACGACGAGAACGGCTCGCGGCGAGAGCCATTCAGTCCGTTTGGACCGCGCACAGGCGAGCCGCCGTGTGCGCCGCTGCCATTCAGCGGCGAGTTGCACTCGTCGTCGTCAGTGTCGTCGTTGTGCGGTGGTGGTGCACTGTGGCGGCCGTTCACGCCAGTCGAGCCATTCACAGGCGCAGCGTACGCTGCAGAGCCATTGAGTCCATTCAACGGCGCAGAGGCCGCTGCGTACTGGTACTGCCTCGCGCCTGCGTCCTCGTGGTACGAGAACGTCACTTCGACACCTGGCGACTCGTCGTGGTCTGGCGCACCGACATGCTCCAGCATCTCGGACGCAGCACCAGCGTCGCTTGCGCGTGTGTCAGCGCGCTGCGCCTTTTGCTGCCGGAGCTTTTGCTCAAACGCCATCTGCGCTTCGAGGTCCACAGCTGCGACGCTCTCGTGCATCTCGCCTTCGTGCACCTCCTTGAGGCAGTTCGAGCTGCTGTCGAACGTGAGCGGAATGGACCCGAGCGAGCCGTCGAAGCGGTTCTTGCGCACGTCGAGCTTCGAGTTCCCACGCGTGCGCTGGAGAATGAGCACGTTGTCCGCCTCTTGCGTCGCTTTGGCTGTGCCAAACACAGACGTGAGCGTCAGGTCCACGTCCTCCTGCTCCTTCCGCGGGTGGATCACGAGCGTCAGGTGCACGTTCTTCTGCGACGCAAACTTGCGGAACTTGTCGAGCGCTGCGTCCTGGCGCTCAAACTTGTCGAAGCCGCGGCCTTGGCCGGCCATCATGAACTGGATGTTGTCGAGCAGGATGTGCTGCACGTCGTACGCGTACACGGCGTACTCCATTGCGTCGAGCACTTCGTCCACATCCGTGCTCCCGAAGAACCGCATGAAGTACATCGGCAGCGCCTCGAACTTGTCGGCCGCGCCTTCGAACGCTTTCAAGTCGCCCTGGAGGCTCCGACCCGCGAGCTGGTTGAGCATCTTGTGGATCAGCCGCGTGTTCTTGATCTCGAACGAGCCCCAGAGCGTGCTCACGCCCTGGCCGCAGAGGTCGATCGAGAGCTGGCTCAGCAGCGTCGTCTTGCCGCACCCAGTCGGACCTGTGAGCACAGTCACTTCGCCCATGCGGTGGCCCTTGAGCAGGCGGTTGAGCGACGGCAGTGTCCGCGACTGCACGCCGCACGCACGCAGCGGGTTCAGGATCTCTTCGTACACTTCGCGCCGCAGCTCGTCAAACGTCGTGATCTGGCTGTGCGGGATGCGCTCAGCCGCGAGCACCATCTTCCCCAGGTCCATGCCAGCGAGCAGCGCGTCGTTCGCGTCCTTCACAGGCTTGAGCGCTGCGCCAGACACAGACGGCCGCACGATGTAGCACCGCGTGACGCCGATCTTGGACGCAAACTTCTCGACGTTCGCTTGCCCCGACGCGTCGTTGTCCATCCAGAGGTAGATCTTCTTGAAGCGCTCGAGCAGCGGCAAGACGCTCGGCGGCAGCGACTGACAGCCGTTCGGGAGCGAGATCGCTGGCATCCCAGTCGCCTGGTGCACTGCCATGGCGTCGAACTCGCCCTCCGTGATCACAAGCTCTTCGGACGCAGTCGGCACAGTGTTCCAGCCAAAGAGTCCCCAGCTCCCGCCCTTCGGTACGAGCCGCTGCTTCGACTTGTCGTCCACGGCGCGGATCTTGAGGCGAATAACGTTGAACAGGTTCTTGTCGTCCGACGCTGCAGTTGTGGCGTCTCCGTCGCAGATCACGCCCATCGCGTCGAGGTCGTGCTGGCGAGCCATCCACGGGAACGAGATGCACTTGGCAGACACGAGCTCGCCGCTCTCGTCGCGGAACGGCTGCTCGATCGCACCAACGCCGTACTTTTGCAGCACCTCACGCTTGAGTCCTCGAGTCTCGGTCAAGTATGTGAGCACAGGCGTAAACGCCGGCTCGTCGAGCAAGTTCTGCTGGATCGCCATCGCTTTCGCGTTGTCCAACACCTGGATCACCTTCGCAGGCGCCGCGTCAGCGATGCTCGCGTTCATGCCACTGCCACCGCCGTGCATCACACTTTCCATTGAGCTCACGCCGACGTTGCTCTGGAGCTGGACATGAGAGAGTCAGACACACATAGACAAAGGAAACCATAGAGCATGAGCGCTTGGCACTCACAACGCGTTGGTCAGCACTACGCAGACCGACCGCACCTTGCTCTTAAAGTCGAACCAGCTCCCGGCCGCGCCGCAGCGGTGGCACTTGTACACGCCCTGCGACTTGTGCACGTACAGCTTGAAGATGTTGTCTGCCTTGCCATGCGTCGGGTGGCAAAACGGACAGTCGCGCACGACAAAGTGCGTGTCTGTCTCGCGCGCTGCGAGCTTCTTGCGCGCGAGGAACGCCGAGATCTCTTGCGGGTCCTCCATCTGGTAGTAGCTCGACACGAACGTGTTCCGGTTCGCCTGTGCGCCGGTCGAGAGATAGCGGAGACCGTCACAGACGTGGCTGCGACGACCGCCACTCGCCGCATACATCAAAGGCACGAATCCTTGCGCATGAACACAGCTAGCGATTGCATTCGTCGTAGTCGCAGGGGAGCGCGCCGCGAGTGCGCGCACACAACGGCGCGAGCTCCGAACGCCGAACGCGCGCATGTTGTCGCTTCTTCGTCGCTGCTGCCGCCGCTTTGACCAGCGAAGCTGCTCGCCAATCAGCACAGCAAATTCGCATGTATTTTTTCTACTGTTTTACATGTAAATGCTACCAAAACTGGACATAATATATGATGACAAAATGGGCTCTAAAACCAACACTCTCGCGAATGGCTGCAACGATCTCGATCGCTATCGCGCGCGCCATCGACGCGTGATGCCAGCGCTTTGGCGCGAAGCAGTCGCACGTCACAGACGACGTAATGTGGTCTCGCTGATGCAAACACATATGCGATCACAATTCTCAATGGTATCTACCTCGCACAACGTCGACAGCTTCGAGGATGGTAGAGTCGAGCTCGAAGTCACTGTTCAAACTTGCAACAACCTCACTGTCCAGCACTCGTGGACACTGTCACATCGTCACCATACAGACAGTCTCTACTACTAAGTGAGCCCTTGGAGTGGATGTGCTTGCTTCGCCAACTCGAACTGCCAGTCCGCTTGCTGCAGGAGCTTGAGGAGCAACGAGACAATAAAGTGCAGCGCGAGTCGCGTCGAAAGGCTGATCAAAACACACGAGCGTACTCATATATTGAAAAACAAAGACTGGAGAGTGAGCATCTCGCCATCTCATCAATGGTACTCACACGATGCTGAGCTCGAGTGTCGAGACGCTCACAGAGCATGTCAAGGACGATTATCAGCTTTTTGACAATTTCAAGACATTATCCAGTATAATTATGTGGTGCCCAAAACTACATCTCCTTGTTTGCTCTCCTTGTTTTATTCACTACCGATTCGTCTAATGCGTCTTCACTTTGGCTCTGAAAGCTCGAAAAACGACGCCGCCACTGAACAACAAGAACGACGACAAGCGCGATGGACGACCGCTTGGCACTGCGTCAGGCTCCAGCACCTGCGCCGCACGAGGCGAACGGCGCGATGCACGAGCCCGAGGAGAACGAAGACGAAAAGGTCTACTACGGCTTTGGCGTCTTCATGGGTCTCCCGCTCGCCGACCTCAAGGCTATGAAAGAAGACTTTATGCACAAGCAGTCGCACGGACTCGCGAACGGCGACTACCGGAGCGCACTGCCGCCATCGACGTCTGCATCGCTCGGGAATGGAGGCAGCACACGTAGCGCAGGCATTGACTACAATGCGCCGCCAAGCGCAGGCGGCCACGAGTACAACGGTCGCGGCGGCATGGGCGGCCGTGTGCCTGGTGGCGCGCCGCCAGGTGCACTCGGGAATGGCCGCGTGCACGCAATGGCACCGCCTCACGCGAGCCAAGCACACTACGGTGGTGCTGTGCGAGCGCCGTCGCGCGCTCTCGGACGCGAATACGACGCGTCACACGGTGATGACGTTGAGAACGAGGCGGCGCTGAGCGACGAGGGCTCGGACGGATCGTACTCGGCCCCCAAGTCGCACTCGCTCAACTTTATTCTGCACTAGCAAGCAAGTGGCTGATGGTGGTCTGTGGCAGCAAGGAGCAAGCAAGCAAGAGAGAGAAAGAGAGACGCTGCGCTGTGTCGAGCATAGCACATGAGCAGATACGCGCTGCTGCGAGACCGGTCGTCGTCTGTGATAAGAGGTAGGCAAGAGCGAGAGAGACGCAGGCGTCGCGAGTGTGCGAGCGAGAGAGTATGGCTCACGTACAGCAGTCGCAGTAGCAGTAGCTCCAAGTGCGCTGGCCAATGTACAATTCTGCGTGTTCGTGTCGTCTCGTTCGCACTGACACTGAGCATGCCTTTTGCCAACCAGGAAGTCAAATGCGATTGTCTGTGTCACTTGACGAAACTGCAACACAAGCAGCAGCAGAATCAATGAGTGGAGCACCGCCATGGCGCGCGCTCGTGGCGCGCGTGGGCAGCTGGAAGCGCGACGCATATATGCCACTGCATGTCGCGCTGAGTGCAGATGAGCAGCTGCGCCATCACTGCGCTGCATCGACAATGCTTGCGGGCTTTGTGCGCAAGGATCGCATCGAGGTGCTTGAGCAGCACCAGTGCTGCGACGTCATCGCATGCTTGTATTGATCGAAGCGCTGGTGTTGTGCATGTGTGGTGTGATGACAGCGAGTGCGCGCGTTCGATGGTCTCTTTCGCGTGAATGACGAGCAGGTGCTCATGACGCCTGCGTTTGGCTCCATCGACGAGCGCTCGCACGGTGCGTCATGAGATGATGCGTTGGGTTGTACTGAGACGATAGACATCTCACTGCCTGTCGATCGATCGACCGGTCTCTTTGCGTGTTTCTCCCTCTAGCGTTTGCTCAGGTGGCGGCAGAGCTCAGAGACGAAGGCGCGTTCCCGCACTGGCAGCGCGAGCAGTACGCGGCAAAGACATCGTTCGGCGCCGCGCCGCTCTTCCACTATAACCGCGGTACTGGCGCGTACTTTGGTTTGAGTCAGTACGCCACGCACCTCAACGGCTACGTGCGCGACAGCAACAGCGGACGCGTCACGCACGTTTGGATCGCGCAGCGTAGTCTCACGAAGCGCGCGTGGCCAGGGCTGCTCGACACAATCGTCGGTGGCGGATTGCCGGCGCACATCTCGGCGCACGAGAACATGGTCAAGGAGACGGACGAAGAGGCGGGGCTGGACGCAGCGTGGGTCTCGCCGCGGCTCCTACCGACTGGCAGCATCAGCTACGTCGCAGACGAGCACAGCGGCTTGGCGAACAACACAATGTTCCTCTACGACCTCGAGCTTCCGCGCGACGTCGAGCCCGTGAACCGGGACGGCGAAGTGGAGGGCTTTGCGCTCTGGTCGGTCGACGACGTCATCCACGCGCTCTGGGCCGAGCCGACGCGGTTCAAGCCCGACATCTGCCTCGTGCTGCTCGACTTTCTCGTGCGCCACGGAGTCTTCACGCCCGACACGCTCAGTGACTACCAGGACCTGCAGCTCACGCTCCACAGCGCAAAGAACCCGTACACCATGTAGAAACCTGACAGCAGCAGCAGCACAAGAGAGTGATAGAGAGATCTGAGACGTGCTCATAAAGATCCGTCGGTCGATAGAAGTCGATAGAGAGGCATCGGTGCGCACGAGACTGCCACCTGCGCTCGCCTCTGTGCGGATGCTAGATGATCCGGAGCTTCTTCTCGTTCCCGAGCAAGTGCTTGATGTCGAGGATGCACATCGTCGTGAGGGCGTCGCGCACGGTGAACATCATGAAGCCCGAGGCGTTGGTCTGGTACTGCCCTTGCTCGCGCTCGTCCACGAGCAGGACTTGGCCGCATCGACTTTCCATGTAGATGCGCAGACGCTGCTCGTAGATGCTCTTGCGCGCTTGCACCATGCTCGACTCCTGGACCTTTGCCTTGATACCGTGCGGCGTGACCCGCGCCTCGTCTTCGACTCCCGTGGTCCCTGCAGACGACGGTGCGTACTTGCCTGTGCGCGCAGTCGACGTGCCAGAGCTGCTTCGACTCTGGGCCAAGCCCATGCGCAGCGCCTTCTTCGGCGGGTACGAGAACACAACAGGGTCCTTTGAAAAGCCGCCGTCCTGGAAGATGTAGTCGCCTGCGAGGTGCACGAGTCCGCTCGGTCCAGAGATGTAGAGCTGCTGGAGCACGCAGCCGATCGAGCAGCTCGTGGACGCGACATTGTCGACGACGAGACTCGGCACGAACGGGTTGATCCCGAGCGCTTCGGCGGCGACAAAGATGTCCCAGCCGACAAAGACGTACCGCTGCTGGAGCAAGCGCACGAGGCCGTTGCTCGCGATGCACTTGTACTTGGTGCAGAGCATGAGCGAGCCAGCGAGGAGACCGAAGAGCGTGAGGAGCGAGAAGATGACGAGGTAGTCGCAGATGATTTCGTTGCCCCAGAACTTTGCGATGCCGGGCAGTCCGCCGAGCACAGCGCGCTTCGCTGGTGCCTCTTGCTTCATTAGAGTCGTGCTGCCGTTGACCTTGAGGAACATGTAGAGGAAGATGCCCAGGAGGACGCTGTAGACCTTAAAGTTGAGGAACAGCGCCGAGGCGTCCATGTACCACTCGATGTTGTGGCGCACGCGCGGACTCAGGAGCCGCAACGTCTTGAGGCTCCGCAGTCCAAACTTTGTCCCGAGACGCAGCACAGTGTGGAAGAAGCACATGAGCCACGTCATGCGCGTGAGCGCCGAGCAGATGAAGAGGAAGTTCTCGACGTTCACCTGCTTCTTGAGCATCCACGTGCCCATGCTATAGACCACGTACGTGAGTCGGACGTTCACGAGCGCCTCGAGGATGCTGGAGCCAATGTAGAGCCAGTGGTTGAGCCACGTGTCGGACGCCATGAGTAGCGCGCCTTTGAACCGGATGATCGCGTTCTCGTCGTCCGTGAGCGTCGTCATGGCTCCCATGCTCGGGAAGACGTAGCGCAAGATGCGGAGCTCCTTGAGGAAGCGTGCGTGCTTGGGCAGGTAATGCACGCCTTTGGAGCGGAAGACCGCGGAGACCATGCCCTGGAAGATCATCACGATCGAGATGAAGCCGTAGACGAACGTGACGATCGTAGCGAACCAGCCGCTGCTGTCAACACCAACACACACGTCCGCTGCTTGGTCGGCCGGCTCGACCTGGAAGAGTCCCCACTTCTTGTCGCTGTTGCGCAGGAGCGGCAAGGCGTAGCACTTGCTGCTCTGGATCTCGAGATGGAAGCTCCCGCCCGCCCAGAACGACTGCTGCACCATCAAGTCGGTCATGTAGTCGAACTTGCGCTCGGGGCGGCCTTTGCATTTGAGGAACGGCATGCCGACGACGCCAAAGTCGTTCTCCTTCTCCACTTGCGCCACGCGGTCGTCCTGGAGGTCGTCAAAGTGGTCCAAGATGTACCGGTGGCACGCCGACGCGTTTGCGTGCGTCTCCACGCACCGCTTGAACCAGTCAGCGCGGAGGTTCACAACGCGACACCGCGGCGCTGAGATGCTGTGCGCAAACATCTGGATGCGGCGCGGACCGGTGCCCCAAAAGTCCTTGTAGTGCACCGCGAGGATCGAAGCGTTGATCGAGCCGACGCGCATGCACGTGCTCCGATCTTCGTTTAGGTTGCTCGGACTGCGCCTTGGCGCGGAGATGAACCGGAAGCTCTCGCCTGCAGTCGAGAGGTTGACCATCATGCCAATGTCGACGAGGTCGTCGCGCACGAGGTCGTAGTTGATGCGGCCCTCTCGCAAGCGCGAGCGCACGAGTCCGTACTTGTCGCTCGCAAACACGACCACTGGGTTCTCTTTTAAGCCTGTGAAGAGCGTCAACAACGTCGACGCCATGTTCACAACAAGGAGCAGCAAGCGCCACGTCGTCCACTTTTGCCGCATCTTGCTTGACACGTCGCACTGCTGGGCTAGAGCTGCTGCAACGTGCGCGAGAGCGAGGACCTTGGCGACTGAAAACCGATCGGTGCGTGTGGTCGGCTCGAGTTGGCTCTGGTCGTGGTGGTATTGTGCGCAGAGATGGAGCTCTGGGATGTGGAGGACGTACGTCCGCAAAAATAGACAATGAGCGCAATGGCCACAGCACTCGACTGTGCTGACTCGGCTCACGCTCGTCTTGTCTCTAGTGTCCATCATCTGATCTCTAGCGCCAGTCTCACTTGCCTAGCAGCTCTCTGCCCTTCACATCTACCGCTTCACTCCCTATCGCTCTAGTGAATGCGCAGCTTCTTCTCGTTCCCGAGCAAGTGCTTGATGTCGAGAATGTTGGCATACGAAAGCGCGTCCTGGACGACGTACTCCATGAACCCGGCGTCGTTCTTGCAGTACTTGCCTGGCTCGCTCTCGTCCACGAGCAGGAGTTTGCCGAACCGACCGTCCGAGAACACGCGCAGACTCCGCGCAAAGATGCTCACGTTCGACTGCGCTGGGTCTTTCAAGTCGGCGTGCTTCCCACCACGGATGACTTGGTCGACGTGCAAGTCGTCGCCGCCATGGTGCGACGCGGCGGTAAACTTGGAGCCAGCAGTCTGCTTCGTCGTCGAGTGCACGGACGTGCGCTTGCTCTGCAGCAGTCCCATGGCGAGCGCTTTGCGCGTCGGGTACGAGAACTTGACTGGCTCACCCGAGAAACCGTTGTCGTGGAAGAGGTAGTCGCCTGCGAGCTGCACGCGTCCGCTCGGTCCGGACTGGTACAGCTGCTGCAGCACGGATCCGATCGAGCAGTGCGTCACAGCGACGCCATTCACGAGCGCATCTTGATCGAACGGATCGATGCCGAGCGCCTCGAGCACGACAAACACGTCCCAGCCGACGAGGAGGTAGCGCTGCTGCAGGAGCCGCACCAAGCCATTGTCGATCGCGCGTCTGTACGGCGTAGCGAGCAAGAGCGAGCCGACGAGCACGCCGCTGAGCGTGAGGACCGACAAGATGACGAACAGGTCGCAGATGATCTCGTTGCCCCAGAACTGCGCGATCTCGGGGAACCCGCCGTACACCCCTTGCTTGTAGAACGCTTGGGGCACCATGAACGTTGTGCGGCCGTTGATTGCGAGGAAGCCGTAGAGAGTGACGCAGAGCAGCAGACTGTAGAGCTTGTAACCCATGAAGAGCGCCGTCGCGTCGATGAACCACTCGATGTTGTGGCGCACGCGCGGTCGCACGAGCTTGAGCGTCTTGAGTCCGCGCAGCACGAGCTTCGAGAGAACGCGCAAGAGCGAGTGTAGCGCGCACATGATCCACGTGATGCGCGTGAGCGCCGAGCACATGAACACAAAGTTCTCGAGGTTCACCTGCTTGTTGAGCATCCACGTGCCCATCTCGAGGACGATGTACGTCATGCGGAGGTTCACGAGCGCTTCCGAGATGCTCAGGATGATGTAGAGCCAGTGGTTGATCCACACATCGGACGCCATGATGAGCGAGCCTTTGAACCGGATGACCGCGTTCTCGTCGTCTGTGAGCATGGTTGCAACCGCCATGCTCGGGAAGACGTAGCGCAAGATGCGGAGGTCTTTGAGGAACCGCGCCGCTTTGGGCAAGTACAGCACGCCTTTCGACTGCACGATCGCTGCGAGCACGCCGCTGGCAATGAGCACGATCGTGACGACGCCGTACGCGACGACGACGATGCTCACAAACCAGCCGCTGTTGTCGACTGCGACGACGACGTCTGCCGCTTCGTCGACAGGCTGGACCTGGAAGAGACCGTGCTTCCAGTCCGGATTGCGAAGCAGCGGCACGGCGAGACACTTGCTGCTCTGGACTTCGACGTGGTAGCCGCCGCCTGCCCAGTACGACTGGTGCACCATGAGGTCGGTCACGTAGCGGAACGTACGCTCAGGTCGTCCGAGGCACTTGAGAAATGGCACGCCGGGCTCGCCAAAGTCGCGCTCAATGCCCACTTGTGCGAGGCGGTCAAGCTGCAGGTCGTCAAAGTTGCGCAGGATGTGCTCATGGCACGCCGAGGCGTTTGGTGCGTGCTGCTGCATGCATCTGTCGATCCAGTCGCGACGGAAGTTCACGATCTCGCACTTGGGCGCTGAGATGCTGTAGAGAAAGATCTGTGCGCGACGCGCGCCTGTGCCCCAAAAGTCATCGTAGTTCAGTGTCATGACCGATGCGTTCATCGAGTTGACGCGCATGCACGTGCTGCGATCTTCGCCGAGGTTGTCTGGACTTCTGCGCGGCGCTGAGAAGAAGCGGTAGGACTTGCCCACGTCCGTGAGGTTCACGAGCGTCTCCATGTCGATGAGGTCGCCCTGGACGATGCGGTAGTTGATGCGACCTTCTCTCAGACGCGAGCGCACGAGGTCGTACCTGCCTGTAACGAAGACCACGACCGGGTTCTCACGCAGCCCTGTAAAGAGCGTGAGCACCGTCGATGCGACGTTCACGACAAGCAGCACGAGACGCCGAGGTCCCCATTGTCGGTGAACACCAGGACGGGTCATCGACATTGTGCTCGTCGCAACAACTTGAAGAGTGGCGACTTGGAACAACCACAAGACAAACGAGTTCGGAAGAGCTGCTGCGAATAGCCTTGCGATGGTGTGGCGGCCATCACTTGAAATCCAATCACATGCAGTGGAGTGCTGAAGCAGCACTCGAGTCCGTCGCACTGGAGCGTGCCAGTCGGAGTTGTTGTGCTGGTGGTACTGGAAATAGTGTGGTGCGAGAATCGAGACAAGATCGCCACGGTTCTGGGATGAGGATACGTTCTAGAGTCATCGTTGTGATCGCAAGTTCGGCTCGCGTCGTCTTTGGACTGAAGTTGCGTGGTGGTTGCTTTCGCACGACGTTGTGTGTTGTGTTGGGCTGCTCGGCTCTTTAAGGTTGGACCTCGATCAGTAGAGCTTCTTCTCGCTATCATCTCGCTGGATCAACCAGATCGAATCGAGTCGACACTGGTCTTCGAGACAAAGCAGGTAGGTTCCCCAACGAGCTAGTGGTGTCGGCCAAGAGTGAGTTCACTGCTAGCAGCGACGACGAACGCGTTCCCACGCGAGTACTCCAGTACGATTGGAGGTCAAACCCGTTTGCTCAAATTTCATTTCATTTAGAGTGAATATTGAGAAAACAAGATGAAATTCGACCATTTGATACGACTGGAAGCGACGCACATCAGACACGAGCAAGAGCAGCAACAGCTTGATCGATCAACGAGCTCAATGGCGCGCGAGCACAAGCAGACGCGCAATAGCAAAGCGAGCGCCATGGCTCCAGCAGCAACAAACGCACATGCATCAGTAGCGTCCACAGCAACGACAGTAGCAGCTGACACAGCCAAGAGCTCGCGGCTCTTTGTGCAAAACTTGCCAGCGTACGTGGACTCGAACCGCCTGCGCGAGCACTTTGGCGCAAAGGGCGAAGTCACGGACGCTGTCGTGATCCGTACCAAGGACAGCAAGACGTCGCGGCGCTTTGGCTTTGTCGGCTACAAGACGCTCGAGCAGGCACAGACAGCATGCGCGTTCTTCCACCAGTCGTTCTTCGACACGTGCCGCATCAACGTGCGCTTCGCGATTCAGGTACGACCGCTGCACTTGCATGGATGCGTGGGTGTGTGTGGGATTGATAACCACAGTGTTTGCGGTAGGACTCACTCAGAATGCGTACATGTGTGCATGTGCTACCATCGCAGCGCGAGTCGGAAGAGATGGCGCGGCCGTGGAGCAAGTACTCGGTCGGCAGCTCGCGCTTCCAGGGCTCAGCAGACGCCAAGCAGCAAGCAAAAGACGCTGAAGAAGACGCGCGCAAGGTCGCGAGCGAGAAGCAGAGCAAGCAGCAGCAGAAGAGCAAGCAGGCGCCAGTGGAAGAGAGCTCGGAGGAGTTCCAGCAGTTCATGGAAACGATGCAAGCGCGTTCGAAGACGCGGTTCTGGGCAAACGACGACGGACAGGGACCGGAAGCGCAAGCCAAGGCCGAGGCCGCAGCATTGCTCCACGCCGACTCGGACGACGACGACGAGTACCAGGAGCTCGAGCGCAAGAGCGATGACGCAGCGGATGGCTCGACCGCCAAGGCGAGTACCATGTCGGACCTCGACTTCCTGCGCTCCAAGGTGAGCAAGACGATCGACAACGACGACGAGGATGACACGCAGTCGGACGCTGGGAGCGAGAAGCAGTACGCAGAAGCCATTGAAGACGACGACGAGGAGGAGGAGGACAAGGAGGCTGCTTCTGCTTCTGCGAGCAGCACGACTGACGCAGCGCACGAGCCGAACAAGCCGACTGCTCGGCTGTTTGTGCGCAACTTGCCGTTCACGGCTGAAGAGGAGGACCTCATGGACCTCTTCTCGGCGCATGGCCAGATCCTCGAAGTGCACATGCCGCTCGACGACACGAAGCGCCGCAAGGGCTACGGCTTTGTCCTGTTCAAGAACACAGTGGACGCCCAGGCGGCGCTCACAGCGCTCGATGGCTTCGCGTTCCAGGGTCGACTGCTTCACGTCTTCTTCGCAAAGGTCAAGCCCGAGAAGACGGACCCAGAGCAGCTGCTGCAGGACCCGAACCTGACGTACAAGCAGAAGAAGGAGCTCGAGCGACAGCTCGCTGCGAGCAAGCAGACGGGCTGGAACGCCTCGTTCATCCGCGGCGACGCCACAGTCGGCTCGCTCGCGCAGCGTATGGGCGTGAAGCGCGGCGACATTATGGACAAAGAGAACGGCAACATGGCCGTGCGCCTCGCGATCGGCGAGACGATGCTCGTGAAGGAGAACAAGGACTTCTTTGCGCAAGAGGGCGTGGACCTGAACGCGATCGAAGGCGCGCTCGTGAAGACGGGGCAGAAGCCGGGCGCCGCCGCCAAGGTCGAGCGCAGCACGACCGTGATCTTGATCAAGAACCTGCCGCACACGACGGACGAAGACGAGCTGGCGCAGCTGTTCCGCAAGCACGGTGAGATCGGCCGGTTCCTCCTCCCGCCGTCCAAGACGCTCGCGCTCGTCGAGTTCTTTGAACCATCGGAGGCGCGCAAGGCGTTCCGGTCGCTCGCGTACAAAAAGTACCAGCACGTGCCGCTGTACCTCGAGTGGGCACCGGTCAAGGTCTTCACAGCCGACGCAAAGAAGCCGACAAAGGACGATGCCGCTGCCGCCAAGGGCATCAAGACTGCCGCCGCTGGGATCGTCCCAGACGTCCAGGACGACGAGAACGCCGCGGATGCGAGCAACACCGTGTGCGTGAAGAACCTGAGCTTTGCGACCAAGGAGGCAGGACTCGAGAAGCTCTTCAAGCAGATCGGCAAGCTGCGCAAAGTCACGGTCGCGCGCCGGAAGGACCCAAAACGCGGCTTGCTCTCCATGGGCTTTGGCTTTGTCGAGTTCGAGGACGCCAAGCACGCGGACGCGGCGATCAAGGCGCTGCAGTCCACGGTGCTCGACGGTCACGCACTGAACCTCAAGATCTCGCAGAAGCGCGTGGCGCCGAAGCGACCGGCTGATGGTGGTGCGAGCGAGAGCGCGGGACGCAAGACGAAGATCATTGCGCGCAACGTGGCGTTCGAAGCCACGAGCAACGAGATCCGCGAGCTCTTTGGCGCGTTCGGGCAGCTCAAGCGCGTGCGCATGCCCAAGAAGTTCGACGGCAAGCACCGCGGCTTTGCGTTTGTCGAGTTCCTGACCGAGCAAGAGGCGCAGAGCGCGTTCGCGGCGCTCTCAAGCTCGCACCTCTACGGCCGCCATCTCGTGCTCGAGTGGGCCGAAGACGCCGACGACATCGACACGCTCCGCGCCAAGGCGACGAAGGACCTCACAGCGATCAACGGTGCGTCTCTCTCTCTGTCTCTCAGTCTATCTTTATGTCCTCCTCACCAAAGACTCTCTCTCTCTCTCTCTCTCTCTCTCTCTCTCTCTCACGACGCAGACACAGACCGCCGCAAGCGCATGAAGCGCGCGCAAGACGACGACGACGACATGGACCACGACGACGAGTACTAACAACGCCACATACACACGCATCCATGAACGATCCTGTTGTCTTCTGATCTCTCTCTCTCTCTCGCTCGCTATCTCTCTCTACAAGCGACTGCTGTGCGGACGTGCGACCTTTGCGTCCTCTTGAATGAGCGCGAGCTGCTTGTGCGTGTACGTGAGCGGGTGCGTGCTCGAACTCGCAAACTGCGCGACTGTGTGGCCGCTCTCGGACCGGAGCTTCCACTTGGTCGTGAGCAAGCCCTCGACACCGACTGGACCGCGCGCGTGGATGCGGCCAGTGCTGATCCCGACCTCGGCGCCAAGGCCGAAGCGGTAGCCGTCCGCGAACCGCGTGCTCGCGTTGTGGAACACGCAGGCGCTGTCAACGTCCTGCTGGAACTGCGCCGCCGCCGCGCGGTTCTCCGTCACGATGCACTCCGTGTGACCGCTGCTATGCGCGTTGATGTGCTGGATCGCAGCGTCGAGGTCACGCACGACCTCGACGCTCAGCTCCTTCGTGCCGTACTCGGTCGTCAGCGCCGTCGTCTTGCGCGACCGGAGCGTCGCGAGCCCGAGCTTGTCGGCCGTTGGTCCCATGTGCAGCGTCACACCAGCTTGCTCGAGCGCCGCGAGCAGCCGCTTTGCCTGCAGCGTCGTCACGAGCGCTTCGTCGAGCAGCAGCGTCTCGAGCGCATTGCACGCAGCTGGGTAGTCGGTCTTCGCGTCGACTGCAAGCGCAATGGCCTTGTCGAGCTCCGCGTCGCTGTGGATGTACATGTGGCAGACGCCTTCGGCGTGGCCGAGCACTGGGATGCGCGTGCTCTTCTTGATGTTGCTCACCATCGCGCCGGAGCCGCGCGGGATGCACAGGTCGATCACGTCGTCGAGCCGCAAGAGGTCGGCGATCTCTTCACGCGACGTCACGAGCCCGATCACGCTCTTGCTCACGCGTCCCTGCGTCTCGGCGTCGACGGCGTCGACGATGATCCGGTGCAGCACCGCGTTGCTGTGCGCCGCCTCCTTTCCGCCCTTGAGCAGCAAGCCGTTGCCGCTGCGCAGCGCGAGCGCCGCGATCTGCGGGAGTGAGTCTGGACGGCTCTCAAAGATCACGAGCAGCACGCCGATCGGCGCCGTCTCTTGCGTCAGCTCGAGTCCGCTCGCGAGCTCAGTGCGCCGCAAGAGCTTCCCGATCGGCTCGTCCTGCGCCGCGATGCTCGTGATGCCAGCAGCGAGCGTCTCGAGCTTCGCAGGCGTGAGCTTCAGCCGCGCGAGCAGTCCGTCGTCGAGCGACGCGACCTCCGCAGCGTGCAAGTCTGCTTGGTTCGCCTGGAGAATCGCAGCGCTCTGTGCCACGAGCTCGTGCGCAATGCGCGTGAGGATCGCGGAGCGCTCGGCCGAGCTGAGCTTCTGGAGCTGGCGGCACGCGTCACGCGCTGCGACCGCCATGTCTTCGGCCGAGACCGAGTCGGCGGCAGCTGCGCCAGGGTTCGCGACAAACAGCGTGCCGTGGTTCCCGCCGTTGAGCACGGCCGTGACGATGCCGTACTTGAAGCCGCTGGCGATGACCACGGCCTTGACGCCGCGCGTGATCGCTCGCTGCGCCGCTTCGATCTTCGAGCCCATGCCGCCGCGGCCCATCGCCGACTTTTCGCCGATCTCAAAGTCCGCGCCGTCAGTGTGGAAGACTGGGATGATCTTTGCGCCCGGCTGGCTCGGCGGCTTGTTGTACAGCCCCTCGACGTCCGTGAGCAGGAGCAGCAAGTCGGCTTCGATCTCGCCGCCCACGAGCGACGCGAGCGAGTCGTTGTCGCTAAAGACCGAGCCGTCGGACGCCGCGCTCACGGCGTCGTTCTCGTTCACGATCGGGATCACGTCGAGCTCGAGCAGATTGAGCATCGTGTCGCGCATGTTTGCGCGGTTCTTCGCGGTCTTGAAGTCCGACGCCGTCACGAGCACTTGCGAGCACGCGACGTCGTAGAGCGAGAAGAGCGTCTCGTAGAGCGACATGAGCCCGATCTGCCCGGCTGCCGCCATTGCGCCAGTCTTCTTCGCGAGCGCGAGCATCTGCTGGTTCCCCTGCACGTGCGTGCGCAGCGACGCCGAGAGCAGAATCTGCTTGTTCAAGCGCTTGCGACCAATGCCGACCGAGCCGCTCGTGACGAGCAGTACTTCTTTGCCCTGTCGCTTGAGCATGCAGATCTGCTCGACCATCGACGCAATGCGCCCGAGCGCAGGCTCGCCGTTCGTCGACACGACGCTCGTGCCCATTTTGATCACAATGCGCTGCGCGTGCTGCAGGTCCTGGCGCGAGATCGCGCGCTGGCGAAAGCCGCTGCTGCTATTGTTGCTGCCGATGCCTGCAGCTGCGTGCAAGCCGTCTCTCCGCATCATCGTGTACTAGTATGTCGTAGTATGGATCGAGAGCTGTGCGAGCTGTGGTAGTGAGTGGACGAGTGGCGCGAGGTGGTGGTAGTGGTGGTGATCGCGCAAGATTGGGAGTGAGCAAGTGTGATCGTGTCAGGTCAACAGCAGCGATCTTGCGAGCAGCTCTTGCTCGCTCGAATGAGCGCTTTTGCAAGGGTATGCTATGTCGTAGTTCGTTTCGTATCGAAAGAGCGCTCGATCGACAGTTTCTGAAGCGAAGCATGCAGTTCAGTGGGATTTGTCGAATGCGCATTTATCGACGACAAGAAAATTCCTCGCGCCGCTTCAGTATGCACTTGGTTTTGTATGTGGCGAGATGCTAGACGATGCTAGTTGATTGACATGGTCTTCTTGGTCGTAAGGCATGACTGACGAGACGCGCGCTGGAAGCCACTACGCGCGTCGCAAATACACCTGGCGCTGTGTGTGACAGACGCTGTCCAAGCAGCAGGTCTCGTGACCACATGACGCGCACGTGCGGCGAAAGTGGCTGCCGATCGACCGACATGGCTGGCAGTCGCAGCTGACGACGCGACACGCATGGGGCGGACCGATTGGGCCAAGCAGCAGTGAAGCGTGCAAACGCAGCGAGGACGATCGTCCAGGTGCTCTGATGCGGCACTGTCTCGTCGTCCTCCGAGGTCTATTGGCTGTATACCAGGCAAGTTCGAGGACGAGAAGGCACGAGCGCTCTGGCAAGTTCGAGGACGAGATGTAGAGCGAGCGATGCTCTACATGGTACTTCACGCACTGGAGTCTCTAGCAATGGTCTTGCCCTGCAATAGCGCTCTGAGCACGCTGCTCTACATCGGTCATTCTCAAACTCTCAAGCAACAACCATCAAGCGTGAAGCAACTGTGACGGCCATGTTGGCACTTCGCCGCCTCGCTGTCCTCTCGCTGTTGCTACTCGCTCCAGCAGCAGTGGCTCCCGATGCGACGCGCTCGGACCCAAGCACTTCAGTCTCAAGCAGCGCAACAACTACTACGACTGCACCAAGTCCATCGGGACTGCATGACCACCAGTTCAAGGGCAACAGCTCCTCTGCTGACCGCGGTCGCAAGGGCGGCTTTGCGCTCAAGGGTGTCAGTGGCCGCCTCCAGCTGTGTCCCACTGGCGACTGCACACAGTCGGCCGTCGACATCTCGATGCACCATTTGCACGAAGTCACGGCGGCAGGCGTCGTGACCGAGCACCGCGTGAAGAATTTTGCGGACATGAGCTTCAACTGGACGGCGCCCGTGACAGCGCTGACTGCCGAAGGCGTGAACGTCACGTCGAGCAACTTTAGCGCGAGCCTTGCGCTCGACGGCGTGGCGATGCCTGTGACGTACAAGGCACAAGTGAGCTACTATCAGGGCAACGGAACCGCAAAGAACGGCGAGCAGATCATCGACGTGCCTGCCGGCGGACTCAAGTTTGCGCTCTGGATCGACCACTGGCCGTTCCTGAACGCGAGCAACTCGCTCGCATTGGGTCTGCACATTGCGTCACGCAACCGCACTGGCGCAAAGGCGCCAAAGGGCAACCGCACGCGCGGCATGGGCCGCGACAAGAAGATCGACCGCGTGGAGCTCCAGACGTCGATGTTTCTCGACTCGCCGTCGCTCGCGCTCATTGACTTGGCCATGGTCCCGATCAACTCGAGCGTCGCGGTCATGGGCGACGTCGTGGTCGTCGAGTATGCGTTTCCCAAGTTCACGTCGCTGTACTACGACCCAGTCGTGAGCTCGACCGAGGACGTGAGCGCAACGACAACGCCGATCTCGGCCGAGTCGAACACGAACCTGCGCTCACTCGCACCAGCAGCCGCAATGTCTGCGTCGAGTGCAGCGCTACTGGCACTTGCAGCAGCGTTCGTGTCTGTTGTCGCGCACTAGCACTTGCGAGTGCTTTGCTGTCATTTGTGTCTGTAGCATTGGAGTAGCCATCGTGCGTTGAGTCTGTGTGAGTATAAGAAGGCATAGTAGTGTGTCTGTCAGTGCGTCGCCAAGCGAATCAACCACTCAATGTATCGACGTGACTTAGTCCTCCACCTCTACGTTTCGCGCTTCGCTCCTCGACTCGAGTTGGACCAAGCAACTCTGGAGACTGACGGTTCATGCTCGATCGCTGTCTTCGCCCTCATGAAGCTTGGTCCAGAGCACCATCTTGGAGTAGCTCAAGTGCGCAGATCAAAAGCACAAGCATGGAGCAAGTCGCTCGCGACGCAAGCTTGGATGAATCGATTCGATTCGATCGAGTCCGACTTTACCTCCGACTTAACCTTGCGTTCAAGTTGAACCACCGGCATTCGAGCTTTGTGACGCAAGTTTCGACACTCGCATCTCCACAAAGACAAGGGCATCTCCTACTGTACGAGGGTGTGTGGCAACTCGTGTTGCCGCTCGATGAACTCGCACATGAAGCACATGAAGCAGACGCAAGGCGAAGGACTCAAGAGTGTGTGGAATGAATAAGTTAGGATTCGCAATAAATAACCTACGTCTGTCTGTCAGAGTGTCTGTCTGTCGACCTATCAAGTCGCTCGAACCGCCTTAGAGCTGCTGGAGCCACGGGTGCTCGAGTACTTCCTCCATACTCAGCCGCAGCTCCGCGTTCGGCTCGAGCATCTGGCGCACGAGGTCCTTTGCATCCGCGCTCACGCGCCACCACTCGAGGTCGTCGAACGCCACGTCGCCCACGAGCGTCTTCTCCAGCATCTCTTCGTCCGAGGCTGCTGTGAACGGCGAGTAGCCGCACAAGACAGTGTACAACACGGCGCCGGCGCTAAACACGTCGGCCGCAAACGACACGTCGCTGCCAGTCAGCACTTCAGGTGCCGCGTACCCGATCGTGCAGCTCAGCGCCGTCTTCGCGCTCAGCTCCTCCACGACTTGCGCCGAGCCAAAATCGCCGAGCTTCACGGTCTCGACTTGCTGCGGCGAAGACTTGAAGTACACGTTCTCCGGCTTGATGTCCAAGTGCACGATGCCCTGCTCGTGCACGTACGCGATCGCTTCAGCGAGTTTCCGGAACAGCACCTTCGCGACCTGCTCGTCCATGCCGCCGTGCACGCTCAAAAACTCGTACAGGTCGCCACCCGTGCAGTGCTCGAGCACGAGGAACGCCTTCTCTTTCTGCCGGATCGAGTCGTGAAGGTGCACGATGTTCGGGTGGCTCGAGAAGTTCGTGAGCTGGTGGTGCAGCCGGATCTCGTTGCGCGCCGCTGCGCTGCTCTTCTTACTCGCCACGTCCATGGCTTTGAGCACGAACGACGGCTTGCCGCGGTCCATCCAGCTAAAGCACTCGGCGATTGTCGACGCCGGCGACTGCATGAGCACGTTCCCGAGCGTGAACTTGTTGATCCACGCGAGCAGGTCGATCGCGTCCTGCACTTGCTTTGCGAACGCGTCGCGCTCCTGCTTTGTCTCGAACTTGAGCATCCACCGGTCGCTGCTCGAGCTGCTCGAGCCGACGCCGAGCGCGAGCGGTCCAGGCGCCGCCGACTTGAGGTCATCTGGGAGCTGAAAGTCAATCAACAGCCGGTGCTTGGACTGCCGCTCGACGCGCGTCCAGATGCTCAAGAGCTTGCGCTGGCGCACTTCGCCAGCTTCCGACCGGGCGTACTCCATGTACGGCACTGTGCCGGTCTGGAGACGCACGATGCGCGGCACGAAGAGACTCATCCACTCGGGCACTGGCACTTGCTTGAGCACGCGGATCGTCGTGCGCTGGAAGAGCTTGGCTTGCAGCTGCTTCTGCGAGCGCGCGGCGTCCGTGAGCTCTTCGTCTTCAAAGATCGTCTCGGTCGAACCAACGTCGTACGAGCTCGCGCGCGAGTGCGGCGCGTGGTCGACGCTGCTCATGCCCGAGCACGTGCTCGTGGTGAGGAACGACGCGCGGTGCGAGTCTTTCCAGCGCGAGCCGCCGCCGCTCGCGCTCACGTTGCCGCTGCTGCACGTGCTGCTGCGGTCGTCTGCGAGGAAGTTGAGGAGCATGCCCATCGTGGCAGAGAGTGCTAACCACAACAAGTCGCTGATCTCTGTCTTGCTGTTGCTGTGTGTCTGTCGGTCACGCAGAGCCGCACGAGTCGCTCAAAGCACCTCGTTGCTCGAGTGAGTCGGCGCGACTTGGAAAGAATGAAAGTGAGCGAGAGCGATGGTGCGACGCGGCGCCCAAAACGCGAAAACATACGAGCCCTAGCCGCACGCTAACAGGCTCTCTCACACTTGCGTTTTGTATGGGGCGAATAATCCATAAAATCTGTCGTAATCCTGACATGCAAGTGGTCCACACACTTTTTCAACGCGCGATTGCGTGGTTGTGCTTGAGCAAGTTGAATGATGATGGTGATGCTGTGGTCGCCGTCCTCGCGCTGTTTTGCTGCTGCTGTCGGCCCATACATATGTGCTGTACCAGTGCATGTGCATGTGCGTCTGCGCGCCGACCAATGCTTGTTCGCGCTTGCGTGGCGCAATCTGCGCTTGGAGGCGCGATCAGCGCGATTTAAGTCGCGGTCGCGTAATCCGTAACGACTGGCCGGTGCTCGCTCGAGTTCCGCCGTGATCTGCCTCTTGAGCTCCAAGCTCATGGCAAGAGACTGGGCTCGAGTGTGTCGCAGTTTGTATGTGTGTGCTTGGGGCGGAGCAATGAGAGTCCTGACGGAGAGTCAGCGCTAGCAAGACAAACCTGCGCGGTTCATACACAAGACATCCATCCATCGATGCAAATACGAGCGATTGGAGCAGCCTGACGCGAGAGTCTCGAGCAAGTTGAGTGTTGGGTGGACTGATGCTTGGCCTAGCCCTCATGTCAATTGCGTGGTCCACACGATTTTCATGACCGCCACTCTCACGCAACGAGAATGCCGGTTGATTATGCAGTCTTTCACCTCTTTTTAGCACTATTGTAGTTTGTCCTGTCCAAGTCAGTCCTATAGTTTAGGCAACGGAACGCGCCAGCGCACACATTCTCGCTCGCGACGAGCAAGGCTCCAGCAACGCTCTATACCCTCTATACCGGAGCAAGCCATCGCCATCGCCATTGCAATGATCGCTGTGTCCTACTCGACGTCGACCTCTCCATTCAACCAATCTCGCGCGCCAAGTCCATCGATCGATCGACCACCTTGCGCCCGCACACTCGACATGCGCTCCAGACGCGTCACCTCACACCAACCACGCGCCACTCAACTCCTCTGCGTGAAGCCAAGTTCAAACACAAATCGACCTCCGACCTGACACGCGCTTGCGCGCACGCCCACTCTCTGGTCACGCGGCGTGAACATTGGACAGATGAGTGGCGATGACTCGCATCATCACGGCCGTTTGCGCCAAAACATGACATGCCGCGCCGACTTGCGCGCGACCAGCATCAAACTCAACCTCGAGACGCGTGGCGCGCTCGCTCTTGTGTGGATCGATTATGGCAACTAACTTGTCGTCGCTGCCTGTTGTCCGTGATGCTGTCCGTGATGCTCGACCACCACCACGTTCTCTTTATCTGCTCATGCTCGCAACTCGCTTTTCGCTGCCGTCGTCTCTTGGACATGTTGCGTTGCAAGCGTTTAGAGGCAGGACCGAGCGGCACGCAGAGAGACGCACAAAGTTCATCTCGAGCCAACGCAAGACGTACTTGCGTTGCTGCATGTGCGCTCGTGCGCGCTCTTGCTATCAAACTCGCTCGACCGCTTACGCTCTCGAGGCAACTTGAAGCAAGGGTCTGAGAACGTCTCCTTCGTACTAGTACGAACGAATGGCGCGTGCGCAACATCATCACGAGCGACAGCAGCGATGATGCCAGCGCTGGTCGCTGAACAACATACAGCTTCCTGTTGCACTTGCTTCTGCTCGCTCGTCGGCTCTCTATCTCGTCTCTCTGTGCACGTACATATAGCGATGCTATCGATCCAGTGTGTTGTCAATCAGTTCGACGCTGCTGCAATGCAAGACCCAGGCTGCTTTCATACACGAACCGAACGAGCTCAGCGCTTAGCACCCCACGACCACCGAGCGCGGAGCGTGCTCGCACCACCGCACAGCGAACGCGCTGCAGTCACACGCAGCAGCGTCTCGTCCAGTCGAATGAATGCGCGCGCGAGAAGCGCAAGCTGCGCGACGCACCGCATTGGACACCAGGCGCATTTGTCTCGCGACCGGAGCGGATGCTACATACTACTACTAGTGCGCCGTGCGCAGATCGGTCCAGGAGCACGCACGCTCAACTAGCTTGGTGCTCCGTGCAAGAGTGTGCATCTCATGTGTGTGTGTGTGTGTTTCAGCTTATGAATCGCAGTGCACTGCCACTGCACTCCACTCCATACCACATCGGGCACTTGCTTGCTCGTTCGAACCGAACCCAGTCCGAACGCGTCTACTGCTGCGGATGCATTGGCGCGTCAAAGAGCCCGAGCAGGAGCTTGCGGTAGTCGCCGCTCACCTCGCCCTTGATGCGCTCCTTGAGCGAGCGCTTGTAGAGTGCTTCGTAGCTCTTCGAGATCTCTGCGAGCCACGGCTGATAGCGCACGACAGCAGCGCTCAGCGCTTTCTCGTCTGTGCCAAAGCCCTTCATCGTGCTCTCAAAGTGTTCTGCCACGACGTTGAACGGGTCGAGGCACAGACGCACTGCCAGCATCGAGTGTCACGAGTCAAGAGAAAGAGCACACATACGAGCAGGTGTCAGTGCTTTTAACGCTCGCGCACACTGCGTATCCCACACCCGGCAGCACGCACCGTAGTAGAGCAGCGCCTTCTTGGCGTCGCCGCCAAACTCCTTCTCGACCGCAATAACAATCGAGTTACCGTACTTGCGGCAGTAGACGTCGTTAAGCAGCTCGACGTAGTGCGGCGGGCTCGTGAGCAGGATCTTGATGAACGTCTCTTCGTCCGTGCCCCACTTGCCTTGCCCCGCCTTGTACAGCGCCTCGGCGTCTTGTTCCGCGCGCTCTTTCGTGTGGAACGCCGTGTTGAAGTCTACCTGCGCCGCCTGCACGCGAGGCACGAGACGCGATAGCGCCACGCCGAGTCAGCACTGTGCACCTCTATGTGAATGTACTACAGTGTAGTAGGCAAAGACGCCTGAGCTCAAGCGGACGGACGCACCTGCAGCGCCGCCATGATGACCTTCTTGTAGTCGCCGCCGAGCTCCGAGCTCATGAGCACGGACAGGTCCTCGTTGTACGTCTCAAAGTACGTCCGCTTGAGCACGTTGATCTCGTCGTTCGTGCGTCCGAGCAAAACCTGCTCGCATGGTGTGCGCACATGCGTCGTCAGCACAGGGCAGGCATCCATTGAGCAGGACAGTGACCAGGCACTCGCGCACACTCTCACACACACATGCCACAAGCAGGCTCATTATATAGCAACAAGTGACGTACAGGGTAGATGTAGCGCTCAGTCGTGCCTGCGCCGCGCGTAGCTTCGCGCAGCACGAGCGCATCGGCGTCCACGACGCGCACGCTCAAGAGCTGGAGCAAGAAGCCAAAGTCGCCCGACGCTTCGCTCTTGAGCAGGTCCCGCAGCTCTTCGCCGTGCAGACCCTTGTACCGCATCGCGCATAGCTCGCGCTCGTACGGCGAGATGGACGTGAGCACGCGAATGAGCTCGGCTTCGTCCGTGCCAAAGCCCTTGCACGCTTTGTAGATCGCCTGGCACGCCGCGTCGATCGTTGGTGGGAACACTCCAGACGGCTGCTTGTACGCGTTAATGGACTTGGGGTCGTAGATGTGGAACATCGTGGGATGTGGGTATGTACTGCGGGTGCTGCTGGCGCTGGTGCAGAGCAGTCTGCTGTGCGTGCTGGGCGAGAAGAGCGCGAATGGCGCCGGCGCTGTAGGTGTGCCACGTGCGACGCGCACCAGCATTGGTGCAAGTGCAAGTTGACTGTCTATGCTGCTGCTACCGAATTTTTGGTACATTGCTGAAGCACGACATGTTGGTTTTTGTATGTCTAGTGCATAGATGGTGCATAAATCATGCGAAGTGGCTGGTAGCAGCAGTAGCAATAAGTCGGCTAGAAATCAGGTTCATCGCGAAGCCATGTGTAGGTGACGCATGTGTGGGTGCACATTCGTCGCTCTCTCTCTCGCTCGCTCTCTCTTTCTTGTGCCAAACGCGAGGGCACTGTATGCGGCATTTCCATTCACCTCGAGACCCAACTGCCATTCCGAGGTCTCTCGCTCTCGCTCTCTCTCGTTCTCAATACACAAAGCCAGCTACTTGCCGAATGGCGCAGACGTCGGTGCGTCGAGCAGCGCAATGAGCAGGTTCCCAAACTCGCCGCTCGTCTCCTCCTCAATGCGCGCCTTCAGCGACTTGCCCTGCAGCTTCTCAAACACGGGACTCACCTCCGCGAGGAACGGGTGGTAGCGGATCACAGCCGCTGCGAGCGCCTTCTCGTTCGTGCCAAAGCCCGCCATCGTGCTTTCAAACAGGTTCGCGAGCGCCGTGTTGCGGTCAAAGACCAGATCCACTGCAGCAGTCGGAGGACGAAGAGCGATACACGAGAGGAGAGAGAGGATGATGATGATGATGAGCCAATGAGCCAGTCACTTATCACGCTTGAGCGCTGCAACAGACACACAGACACGTGCGACCAACACGCACCGTAGAACGTGAGCGCGTCTCGCGCGTCGCCGCTAAACTCGCTGTCGATCGCAGCCTTGATCGAGCTCGAGTACTTGCTCGCGTATGCTGCGTCGATGGCAGCGAGATGCTGCGGCGGACTCGCGAGCAAGATCTTCGCAAACGTGTTCTCGTCGGTCCCCCACTTGCCTTCGCCGGCTTTGTACAGCATCTCGGCGTCCTTCTCGGCCATCTCGGCCGTGTGCACCTCGGGGTCGTAGTCGGGCATTCGGGTCTGGTTGCCACGACAGAGTCAGCGTCAAGACGAGTGAGTCTGTCAATCGTTCGCCAGTGCAGCGCCGTGCAGTGTGTCGATCCGTCGCACCTGCAGCGCAGTCATGATGATCTTGCGCATGTCACCGCCGAGCTCGGAGCTGGCCATTGCCGTCAGCTCCTGGTTGAAGATGTCAAAGTACGTCTTCTTAAGGATTACGAGCTCGGCGTTCGTGCGACCGAGCAGCACCTGCAGCATACCACGCGAGTCGCCGTGTTAGATACGCTGATATGTGGACATACGCAAGAGAGCAAACGCACAGAGCACATGGACGCACCGGGTACACGAGCTGCCCGGTGTTGAGCGGTCCAGTGGCAGCGGCATACAGCACGTATGCCTCGGCTTCGTCGAGCGAGACTGCGAGCAGCTGGAGCAAGAAGCCGTAGTCGCCCGACGTCTCGCTCTTAAGAAGGAACTTGAGCTCTTCGAGGTAGATCTCTTTGTACCGGCGCGCGATGAGCGTGCGGTCGTTCGGTGTGACCGAGCTGAGCACGCGCGTGAGCGCTTTCTCGTCTACGCCGAGCGCCTTGCACGCGCTCTTAATCTCGGCGCACGCGTTGTTGACCGCGAAGGGGTAGATCGCAGGCGGCTTGCGGTCGTGCACTGACGGCGGGTAGAGGTTCTCCATGTTCCTGCTCGTGTCGCGAGAGCGCGGATCGATCAGCGGCAACTCACTCGATCTCACTTGTGCGTGAAATATGAAAGTGACCTTGCTGTGTTGCGAGCCTCGAGCAATCTGGAACGCGCCAGATGTGATGGGCGGTCTGGCAAATCCTATAAAGTACGAATTTCTGGAGCGCTCCAGAAATTCGTACTTAATCAGAAATAAATGTATTTGTTATGTAAAGTTGTGTGGCAGGACCGGATATAGGCATAGCACTGATTTTATCACAAATTTGACCTGATTTTTCATTCCATACTAAAATCACGTCATTTCAAAATCACAACCGTCGCTCTTCCAAGCACCATCAGGTTGAGTGCAACAAGACCATGTGTGTGCCCGACTTCGCGGCAGTAGCGATACACACTCCTCACAACACTTAGGCGCACTCACCAATCGACACCGGCGCGTCGATAAGGTGCAGCAGCAGCTCCTGGTACTTGCCACCCGTCTCACCCTTCACGCGCTCGCGGAGCGAGATCTTGTTCTTGTTCTCGAACGCGTTCTTGATCTTGCGCAGGTACGGGTGGTAGCGGATGATCGCCGCGCTCAGCGCGCACTCGTCCGTGCCGATGCCGTCCATGGCGTTGCTGAAGAGCTC
>JAASFN010000231.1:0-29043 GCA_023333795.1 Globisporangium rhizosaccharum | reverse complement strand
TCAAATATTGCTCAGTATCGAGACTTGAACTTACAATTGGCATTGGTACTATCTGATGTAGAATTTCATTGCGCACATTTTCATATATTTGATGTCTCATGAAAATATGTGCGGCGCTAAGGAAACCGTCTGCTAAACCCGATCTTCGATTCTGGGTCGACCTTCCTCGCAAGCCGCGCACTCAGTCTTCGACACAGCCACCACATAACGTTGTCGCCAACTGCGTACATGCCCCAGTTCGCGTGGTCGTAGAGAGCGGAGCTGCATGCATCGCGTAGATCTTCGCGAAGAACAGCTCGGGTCCGGTTGAACTTGTACGATGCACTTGAGAGCTTTGCGTACAGGTCTTCAACAGCGGTCTTCCTCACGACGCGGACCACGCGATCGATGTTTGCGAGCACGTGCATGCCGCAGTCAAAGCCGTTCGCTTGCTGCGGCACCTTGATCACCGTGACGTCTTCCTTGGCGCCCACCGGTAGCGTATCTCCTCGCGCCTTTCGGACGAACTCTGCGACTTCACGCGCTGGAAGCTTGGCGGTTCTCTTCGCGTTCGCACTGTCGTAGTAGAGCACTCGAGTTCGATCTTCTTGGGTCAAGATGACCGTGAGCGACCAGTGCGCGTTGATGCAGATCGGCAAGCAAACGACCGGCGGCGGAGTTTGCCACTCGCGACGCTGCAGCCATTTGTCGTGTCGTTTCGCGCGCACCACGTCCGTAAAGAAGCGGCCATTGAGCACACGGAGCTTCTCGTACGGGAGTAGTTGAGCCATGTAGGAACCGAGGAAGAAGATGAGGTCGCCTGGAAGCCAATCGTTCGACTCCAACACGTTCATCCATCCACGCTGGATGGGGATACGAATCTTGGGGCCGCCGACTTGGTAGAGCTCGACCAAACCTGCATCGGACAGCACCACGACTTCTTCGTCATCGTCAAGCTCGATGGCCACGCCGCAAGAACTGCCACTGCGCTGTGAATTCGAGCCTTGGTTGTGCTGCAGCTTCGAGTCTTGAACGTGCTCCAAGCCTTGATCGTGCTGCAACTCCGAGTCTTGATCGTGCTCCGAGTCTTGATCGTGTTGCATCTTCGAGTCTTGGACGCTCTGCAGCTCTGGAAAGACTTCTTTGCGCGCTGTTTTCTTTGCGATGAACGCGGTAAATGACTGACGGGTTCGCTTCAGGACGTTTGACGCGCTGATACCACCGCTGCTCTTGATTTTGTCGTTGGTGTTGTTGGTGTCGTCGCTGTCGTCGTCGCTGTCGTCGTCGCTGTCGTCGTCGCTTTCGTCGCTGCTGTCGTCGCTGCCATCGTCGCTGCCATCGTCGTTGCTGTCGTCGCTGCCATCGTCGTCGCTGTCCGTTGATCCGCGCTTTCTCCAGAAGCTTGGTTCGAGCTTGAAGACGCGCTTGTCCCATCTTGCCACTGCCTTGTCGAAGGAAAGCTGCCTCGGCTTCTTCTTTCCTCGCAACACGTCTCGATGGTACTGACGCTTGACTCGCAAGAACTCGCTTCGCGTCTTGTACGGCTGGTCGAGTGCCTTGGTCAGCTTGACTTTGATCGCGAATGTCCGCTCGGCCGGAAGCGCATTGACTTGCGCAAGAGTGTCTTTGCCCCAGACGTTCGGAGTTTTGTCGTGTGGGCTTGGCATCCACAAGCGAACTTGTTCGCCGCCGACGATCCCGCATCGCGAGAGTGGACCGCGGTCTCTCACGTTCACGATGAAGTAACTACTGCCGCGACGCTCGACTTCGATGCCGATGTCGTCTTCTCCACGAAGACGAATCGGATAGAGCTAAAGCATTCAAAGCATACAAGTGCAGTCAGTACACGAACCTCAAACTACTCGCATACAAGGCATACGCGTACATACCCATTGAATGCTCGTTGACGGCATCTTGATCGATACTTGCGTGGTTCGCTGGAAATCGCAGAATGACTCGTGGTGGTGAGAAAGCTATGCAAATGACGGTTGGTCAAGCTGCTCGCAAATCACAGATTCGGAATGACAATTATGAAATCGCATTGTTTTCCATAAACCCACACTGTTTTTATTCGACTTGGACTGCATTCACACTGAACACAAAACCAACAAAAAAGATGTCACCCTGCACGCAATTACTATCAGTGAAATCGCATTGTTTTGCTTGCGCAGTCAGTGAGAAGACAAAGCAAGCAAACGGATGATCACACCATCGGTTGCTCGTTCGACTTCGACATTCACCTTGTACGACGATGACACTCACTAGACCACAATAGGCTCTGACGTCAATGACGCACTATGCTGAGCTGCGCGCCAAAGTATTCAAAAACATAATTGCATTTCCCGATACAAATTTTCAAATAAAATGACTTGATTAAAAACACTGAACAGCGAGCTGGCTTTTGCACATTCGCTCATTCCGCAAAAGAACCGACACACACGCAGCACAAGCACGAGCACGAGAAGCAGCAGCACGAGCGACACACACAAGCACGCGCGATACGCACGAGCACCACAAACGAGAGATGGTGCTACCAACGGAAGACGATGTGCGTGAGCTGCTGAGCCAGCAAATGGCGGAAGAGATTGCACACCTCAGGCAGCAGCTCGCGGTCAAGGACGAACAGAACGCCGACTTGCGCCGACAGCTCGCCGCCAAGGACCAGCAGCACGCGACAGAACGCATGCAGCACGCAGCGGAACGCCAGCAGTTCCACGAGGAGCGCATGGGCTGGCTGAACTCGTTGGGATCGATCGACAACAAGATGGACACGCTGCTCAGTGCGCACTTCCAATCGACATCACAAATCCAACAGCAGCTCACATCGCTCAACGATCGCATGACCATCCATCCAGAGCCAGAAGGCAAGGTGCAGGGGTTTGCGGTGGTGCTACGCTCGCATCCTCACGACCAAGCGCACACGCTCCAGTTCATCGCCGGCCAGCGCAACTGTGTGCGCAAGAAGCTCCAAGATTCCACGATCATCGAGACTCTCATCCCGTTCAAGTCTGTCGCGTCTGGCATCAACCTGCGAAACCGCTTCAAGGCCGAAGCCAACAGACGACTGGTAGAGGCGCTCGGACCACTGGTGCGTTTGGTGCTGGATGCTGGATCCTGCTTGCTGCGGGAGCTTCTAACACATGGAATATTGCCAGAACAGCACGCGGAAGCGTCCGGCATCATCTTTCGATGCTGTCGCTCGAGATGGATCGACTATGATGAAGGCTTCACGACTCAAGAAGTCATTGATCTCATCAACGACTTGATCAACGAGTGCAGCGACACAATAGAGACCCCAGACGATGTATATCCAGACGCATACCAAGAAGTCAAGGTGTTCATTCAACTACTATATCGACAGTTAAGCTCACTAACTCACCAATGATCGCACAGATCCTGCGTCTTGCGCTCGGTCGGATGGATAGTGAGGCGTCGGCGGCTTTGGCCGGGTACGTGTCGCCTCACGAGACCGCGCGGCGCTGATCGCGTGACGCGCGCAGCTCACTGCTCTGGCCGCACATGTGTGTGCGTATGCGTGTGTGTCTACCAACAGACTCGGTTGCTGTGCCAGCAGCAGCAGTAGCAGCGTCGACACCAGCGACCGAGGCGGACGTCGTGCACACGGCGCTCGAAGCGCTGTGCGCGGCCGACGCAATCGACGACGCGACACGCGTGCAGGCCAAGATAGCGTACAAACTCGAGTGGTCTGCCAGCGTCATGAGGATGTTCAGCGCACACAGCTGGCAATACGCGAGCAGCAGCGTCGTCAGTAAATCCACATGCGCCAGCAAGGTGTTCCAGCAGCACCGCCAAGAGAGGTGATCGAACGGACCTGCGGCCCGACGTGGAAGCGGAACTCGCGTAGACTCGAGACGATCTCTTTGATGAAGTTTGCATCAACGAGCTGCTTAGAGAGCTGCGCTTGCGCCGTGCGGTCGTGCTCGGCGTCTGTGAGACGCTGGAGGATCTCGTGGAGCACGTCCAGTTGTTTGTGGATCTGCTGGCGCTGGAGACTGAGATTCTGCACGAGTGCTCCGACTGCACGGCGCTCCTGGGTCGGCTCCTCGGCCTTGGTCTCGTCGCACTGGTCTGCGAGCAGCGAGCGCGACGAGTTGCTAGACATAATGCCGAGGCGTCGATTCGACGAGCTCGCGACGCGCAGTGGGACGCCCTGCTCCTTCTTGCGGTTCGCATAGCTGAGGTTGTTTGTCGACGCGTTCCGGTGCGCCTCGAACGGTGCGCGGCGCATGTCGTACAGGTTGTTCCCTCGCGCCTTCGCCATGACGCTGAGCAAGAACGCCCCCGCTTTCGACTGCGGCACGATCGTCATGGCTTCCGGTGGCGTCACTGGCAGATGCACGTGCGTCGCAGATCGCTCCTTGAGGAACCGCGGACGAAGCGACTTGTCGTCGCCTGCTTCGAGCACGCTTAGTGCGTCAGAGAGCTCATCGGCGCGCTTGGCGACAATCGATGAGCGCCGGCGCTGGAACATGTGCGTCTGTGTCTGAAGTGCAATTGCCATCGCAGACGACTGCGACGCCGCCAGGTCGTGCGGCTGCTCTTGTGACGACTGTTGGTGTTGTTGCTGCTCCTGGACGCTTCCACTCGCATCGTAGTCGTCCTCTTCCTCCTCGAGGTCTTCGTCCATGCGCTTTGCAAGCGGTGCGCGCATCGCCCCAGGCAAGCGCGCAAGTCGTGTCGTGTCGTGGCAGGGGACTGGCGTCGGACTCATGCGCAGAGCGCTCAGATGCACACGCTGATGCTATATTGTGAGAAAAGTAGCCGATCCGTCTGAGCGAAGCTCGACGGATCCATCCGAATTAAAGTCTTCTTGCTCACTGGTTGCTTGCTGTGTGTCTGGTGCTCCTTCATCAGTCAGCGCGTAGAACGTGTCGGTGAGCACATCTTGGCCAGGTGCTGTTCGGATCAAGTTGATGCACACGGAAGTGCCGAGTGTGCGCTTCAGCGTACTGTTGTGCGTCGCTCTGCGGCATCTGCTGCACTTGAGTGTCGTGACGGAGCAGAGTTGCAAAGACGCCCTGCAATGTCGAGAGGTGCTGGACTTGTTCAGTCATCAGCTGAGGTGCAGTTGGCTCTGGCGCGGCTTGTGCTGCTAGCTGGCGAGGAGCGGGCGTTGTATGTGCGTCTTGTGTCGCCAAGCGCCGATCAATGGCGTGCTGCACATCCTCAAACATCGTCGTCCAGCGTATGATGTGGCACGCACACACGCACGGAGTGCGGACCGGTCAGCCCTAGCCATGGGCCATGGGCGGCGGCGGCCAGACGCACAGCCTGAGACGTAGACGCAGACGAGGTAGAGAGACGTACGCGGCCTTGTCGCGACGCGCGGCTCGGGCTCGCCCGTGAGCATCGCGACCGCCCGCGCGCCGAGCGACCAGACGTCGACCGTGGCGTCGTAGCTCGCGTCTTCGCCGAGGAAGTAGCGCCGCATCTCGGGCGCCTTGAACGCGACGGTGCCCGCCGCGTGGTGCGTCAGCAGGTCGCTCTCGAGCCACGTCGAGACGCCAAAGTCTGCGATCTTGGCCGCGCCGTCGCTCTGCGCCACCGCCATGAGTCGAAACGCGCCGTGGGCAGACACGTCCACAAGCGAGCGCCGCGCACGCACCGTGAGCAGCACGTTCCCGGGCTTGAGGTCGCGGTGCACGATGCCGTGCGTGTGGATCGCCTGCAGCGCGAGACAGTGCTGTCGGAAGAGCGCGTCGAACGCTGCGGGCGCGACTGTGCCCTGCACGCGGTCCAGTCGAGCAGGCAGCCACAGCAAGCGAGGTTGTCAACACGAAGGACGCATGTCTGTGTTTGCGATCGTTGGTGCATGTAGTCGTTGCCTACACGAACGCGCACGACGTGGTCTACTTGTCAGCAGTATCGCCGCCTGAGAGATACAGCACCGCCTTGCCGCTCGCGTGGAACTTGATCTCTTCGAACTTGTCAGTGTGCTTGCTCTTGAGGCAGTTGAGGCAGTGGTAGCCACTGTCGAGGTGGCGCACGTACTTGATGACCTTGACGCCTTCGCTCTCGTCGTAGAAGGCGAACATGCGGATGCCGTGTTCCCAGTTGAAGAACTGCCAGTTGTTGGGCGGACAAACCTTGTTGCAGTCAGAACATCGTTGGTCGCCTTTGGCCTCGCTTGCAGGGCCCATGAGCAAGTTGGAGCGAGGAAGCAGAAGTAAGAGTGAGCGGTGCAGCTCCGTGCAAGGCTCTCATCGCTTGAATCAGGAGGCTGGGCGACACTTTGATATGGTCAGATTCAGATTGGAAATTTTAGGAAAGAAACCACACAATATAAAATGCATAGGGCTCAAGAGATAGACAAGCAGTGGGGGAGACAAGCACACCTCAAAATTTGTATACTTTGAGTTCAGTGGAAAAAATCGAAAAATGTTCATGTTGAAGGCTGGGTCAAAGTCAAGGCCAGCAGACACTGTTGGTGGTTCGCTCGCGCTCACTCGCCAACTTTCGTTGTCTGGTCAGCAGGAAGCACACGAAGACGCTCAAGCCGCCCCAAGATGTCTCGAGCGCGCGACTACCTCCAGCTCCCGCAGTTCGCCCCCAAGTACCTCTCGCGCGGCGTGGCGTCGCACATCGGGTCGCGCCATGTCGGTCAGACCTTGGGGCAGTCTGCGGCGCGAAAGTCGGCTGGAGTTGGCATTGGCAGAAACAGCCCGGTGACGTCGTTCCCCAGCAACCACCAGTTCGAGCAAGCAGTGCGCAACGCGACAATGCCCAACACCCGTGGCGCTTCCACGCTCCACACGGCGGACCAGTTCTGTTCGTGGGGGCTCAAGGGGAACCAGCGAGCGTTCCAAAACCTGATCCGTGCTCGACCAGATCCGTCGACGTGGACACTCACGGACCTGTCCGCGCACAACATCGAGTTCTTCATCACGAAGGACGTCAAGATGGTCCAGGGCGCGCGAGAGGCCACGGTGTACGGCCTGTACACGAACACACCCGGCGCGCAGCTGGTGAATCACGACGCGCTCGCGGAGCTCGGCGTGGCCAGTTTGCAGGATGCGATCGACCCATCCCACGCGAACTGGCGCACAGTGTCGAAGTCTGTGAAGTATGAGATCCTCGACGCCAAGAACGGCGAGATGCTCGTGAAAAACGCCGGCAAAGTCACCAAGGTGATCAAGTACGGCCTGCTGCTCGTCTCCGTCGTGGTTGAGACAGTCTTCTTCGCGCTCGAGTGGGAGAGGGCGACGAACAAGATCGTGCACGTGGCCGACTACGCCGCTCAGGTCGGTCTCATCGTCGGCGGCTTCTGCGCCTGCAAGGCAGCGAGCGCCGCTCTCATCACTGCGGGGTGCAGCGGACTCGTGGCCGGGCTCGGTACCCTCGGGGTCGGACTCGTGTTTGCTGCCGCTGGCATCGGACTGAAGCTGCTCTTCGGGTGGATCCAAGGTCAGTTCAAGAAGGCGCCCGAGAGGTACCACTTCACGCTCGACTTCTACGAGATGCTGCCGCTCTACCAAAAAGACCACGTCTTCCTCGACACGTCTGTTCTGTTTGACAAGGCGCAACTGACGATTGGCGACAAAGTCTTGGACGAGAGTAGCCTGTTCGTGCGCAGCGCGTTCTTTGGCGCATAGCGGCGTGCTTGTCGTTGTCGTTCACTGGAACGAGTTTCGAGTCGAGGTTGAGTATGCTTGAAACAGGGTGCGTTGTGTCCGCTTGAGTGCATTCGTCTACGCATAATCGACATGTCTGCGCCCATGCTGCTGCGCGTGAAGAAGCTCTCGGAGCTCGCGATCCTGCCGTCGCGCGGCTCGGCGCTCGCTGCTGGCTTCGACCTCTCGAGCGCCTACGACGCCGTGATCCCGGCGTGCGGCAAGGGGCTCGTCAAGACTGACCTCGCCGTCGCGGTGCCGGACGGCTGCTACGCGCGCGTGGCGCCGCGGTCGGGGCTCGCGCTCAAGAAGTTCATCGACACTGGCGCGGGCGTCATCGGTGCGTGTGTGCGCTGCTGCTGCTGTTGTGCGGCAGTTCACACAGCGCTGCCGTGCGACCGCACTTCCATCCATCCGGCTGGCTCACCGGCGCGTCGACCGCATGTATATGACATGCGTATGCGCTTCGCTTTCTCGTCAGACGCGGACTACCACGGCAACGTCGGCGTGGTGCTCTTCAACCACGCAGACGAAGACTTTGAAGGTGCGTCGCGCGGCAGGCGAGGCTGCTGTCCTGGCGGATCTGCTGACGACGCGTAATGCGCGCGCCTCCACGTGCGTGCGTGTGCGCAGCTGATCCTCGAGAAGATCGAGTACGCCGAGATCGCGGTCGTGGACGAGATCGACGAGACGGACCGCGGCGGTTGCTGAGACCTCGGAGCTGCTCTTGGATCTGGGGCTTGCTTTCGTTGTGGTGAGCAGTATCAGTGAATCCACACTGTTTTGCTTGCACAGTCAGTGCTGTATGCACAATGAACGCAAATCAAATAAAAAGGAAGTCACACTGCATGCAAATGCTATGTGAATCCACATTGTTTTGCTTGCACAGTCGGTGAGCAAGAGGTCGAAAACATGGAGGTCACTGCATGCAATTGATATCAGTGAATCCGCATTGTTTTACTCGCATAGTCGGAGAGAAGTCAGACAAACACATGGTGGTCACACTGCAAGCAAGTGCTATCAGTGAATCCACACTGTTTTCGTTATATAGTCGGAGAGAAGACAAACACATGGTGGTCACTTCGCTCACACTCGTATCAGTGAATCCGCACAATTTTCCTCGACCAGTCAGTATGAAGTCGAAAACAGGGCGGTCACCCAAAGCACAACTGTATCTGTGAAACCGCACTGTTTTTATTCGACTTGGACTGCATTCACACTGAACACAAAACCAACAAAAAAAATCACACAGAGTGAATTTGTATCAGTGACGAAAATACTCACTTTACTACACAACCATGTCTGCTTTAATGCTTGGATAATGGTTATAATTTTCAACTATAATATCAGGAAACTCATAATCTTCGATATTCGTTTTGGGTTCGCAGCCAACGCGAATATATGGAAACATGTACGGTTCGCGTTCAATTTGTTCGCTTGCGGCATCGAAGTGTGTTTCGTAAATATGCATGTCTGATATTGAGTGATAGAGTGCATGTGGAACATATCCAGTTTGTTGACACATGAGCATTAAGAATATTCCCAATGAGCAAATATTAAAACCTAGTCCATGAAATGCATCGCAACTACGTTGGAATAGAAACACCGACAGATATATTTTATCATTTTCTTCATGGCACATGAATTGGTAAGTATGGTGACAGGGAGGTAGCGCCATTTTATCAATATCCGCAACATTCCACGCATTAATAATATGCCTACGACTAAAAGGATCTTTTCGCAAAGATTCAATAACTTGCGCCACTTGATCAATTCCTTCTCCCGTATAATCAGTTTTGTTTGGAATATATGTAGCTCCAAAATGTCTCCATTGAAATCCATAAATTGGCCCACATTCGCCCTCTTCATACTTCGACAAACCAACCGAATCAAGAAATGCCCGCGAAGAGTTACCTTTCCAAATGTTAATTCCCTTTTCTTCCAATATTTTTGAATTTGTACATCCCCCAAGAAACCATTTCAATTCTTCAAATACTCCTCTTAAAAACATTTTCTTTGTTAAGAGGTAGTCTATAGGAGCTTAATCCAGTTTCCGGATCAACTCGTTCAATCATATGATATTCAAATTGTTGGCCAAACATGCACCGCGTGTTAATTCCAGTTCTGGTAGGCCTCACGTGACCATACAACAAAATTGATTTCATTGCAGCCAATAGATTTTGTTCTCCAAGATTGCGACGAAAATAATGTTTCGTTTGTTTTGTTCGTGGAGTTTTGACTGTGGAAAGCAAAGTAAATCCCATCTCCGGACTGTCGAGAAGTGATTTATCAAACACAGTTGTTTGATTAATGATCTGCTCAGTTCGAATGTTCCATTCTCGCGTTCCTTTCTTGGCATAGCATGTTGATAAATGAGTATCCATCACTAGTCCATTCCAAATCAATTCATTCATCAATAGATTGTTTCCTACAACCCACCATGTTCGTTCTTTATACTCTTTCTTAACAAGTTGCATACATTCTTTAAAATCTTTAACGAATGTGACATTCACAAATGATCCTTCACCGATTACAATTGTGGCAGCAACTCGAATTTTTGACATTGACATGTACACTTGATCAAATATCTCTTTATCCATGATGATAACATGATCGCACATATAAACATGAAGAAGGTTGCAGGCAAAAGGATTCAATGATGCTCCGTCAGAACGGAGGTACACAGCAAGTTTAAACATTTTACTTTGATTGGTATATTATTGCTGTATTGAATCAATTTTACAAAAAATGAGCGCGCTTAGGGCAAAAAAAAGATTCGTATAAAAGTAGTCTGCATAAATATCATCGTTATAAGCATATAGATTTTTTTATGTTTGGCACCACTTTTGAACTGCTGCTGGATATCCAGCAGCTGGTATTCTTTATTCTCAGGCGATAATCCTAAGTAGTCCAAACGTTCTTTAATATTACTGCTTCGCGTGGATGTTGCAATTCCATATTCAATTAATTTCTCGTGATGCACAACGAATTGTCCTTCGTTCTCTTCATTTGCCAATTCCAAGAAATTCAATGTTCTGATCTGGATAGAAACGACTTTGGATCTCAATGATAAATTCACGAAAATCAATTTTCTTAAAGCTGCTCACTAATTCGTTAATATAGCTAGAAAGAGTGGTAGAGTGCACCATTGCGATTTAAATATTGTTCTCTTGTGATTACTGGATAATCTTAGACGTTGATTGATATATTTATCAATAACGTCTTCAATTTTGCGACGTTCAATAACTTTTACTGAATTCAGATTGATTCCAGCATGTTTGAAAAAAATCATTGATATGAGACGTTCTTGCAAAACTCGGACCGGACGTCCGGTCCGAGTTTTTTTCGGTCTGGCCGCGCTGTCAAAACTCCAAAACGTACTAACTCAATGTCAGCACAAACAATTTGATCATCGTCATCTAACTTCTGTATGACTGAGCCAGTATTCCAATCGTTTGAAATGACATTTCTTTAGATTTATGTTTTAAGTAAACCCATTGCTTATCATTTTTGCTATTTGCATAAGTGGCTCTCTTAGAGCAGACTGGGCATTTAGTACGAGCCATACTTGATTTGTGTATAATTACTGATATTCTTTCAATTTTGGATAAGTTGTCCCAGAATAGCCTCGATATTCATGAGACGCTCCTCAAGCTCCTTAATCTTTTGATCCTTTAGTTCATTTAGTGAGTACAAATCCTTTACTGTCAAAGTGAGAAGAGGAACGATTTTACCTGTCGATAAAGTGAATTTTGCATCTTTGGGACTGATAAACCCATCTTCATCAACCTGCTCTTCTAATCCGATATGAGGCGTGATACTCACCAAATCGCTATTAAGACGATACGGCAATGAAACCGAGTTCAGCTTGTGTATCGTTGCTATCTTTCCAATTAAACCGAACCGGCTGCGAATCGATAACAAATTTTTTGGCAACGCCTATATCGATATTTGTGATGTTATCCTTTAGACGACGGTCACTCGTAACCTGAACTTCTCCCGTTACCAAAATTCGTCCCCCAAATCGAGCAGAGTACTCAGAAGAAACTCCCATGCCTGCATCAACCATGCCGTGGGCGTTTGCTGCGTTCATATATGCGTATTGTCCCGCAAAAGTAAAGGATTGTGTTCCAACTTCAAGTGGGAGATCGGTATTTGCAGGCGATCCAACGCTAATACTAGTAGTTCCAAGAGCATTGATCCCCGCGATATTTTTGCTGGAATCAAGAACAAGAGCTTTGCTAGCAGTAGTGATGGAACCGGTTGACGTTGAAGTTGATTCAGTGACATCCGAAACACTGAGAGTCTCTGTAATTGAAACGAAGCGATCAACTGAAAACGATCCACCTACAGTTAAATCATCTCCAACATGAACAGATTTAGCAATACCGACGCCACCACTTACAACAAGAGCTCCACTTGAACTGGATAAAGAATCAACTAAACTTGTGATAGACGTACTACCGCTGAGAGTTGATGTTCCATTAACATTCATATTACCAGTAATGCTGGCATTGGTTCCAACTTTAAGTGATTTAGCAATGGCAACACCACCGGCAGTAGTAAATGCTCCAGACGTTACTGAGGTGCTATCAGTCGTGTTTGTAGCAACAAAAGTTCCCGAAAGAGCAACATTTCCGCCGATCGTCATATCAGCAGCAACATCAGCATTAATGCCAACAAATAGTGATTTCGCAATACCTACGCCACCGGCAGTAACGAATGAACCGGTTGTTGTTGAGAATGAATCAGTTGAATTTGCAATGCTTGCCGTTCCGGTTAGAGTGGTTGTGCCTCCAACTGATAATGTACCGCCAATAGTAGTATTAGTTCCGACGCGAAGTTGCTTGGCAATGCCTACACCACCACCAGCGACGATCGCGCCTGTAAATGTAGATAGTGAATCTGTTGCGCTAAGAATATTGATTTCGCCATTTTGAGAAAGCGAACCGCCAATAGTAACATCGCCATTGAGATTACTGTTAGCTCCCACGTTTAGATTCTTCTTAATGCCAACACCACCTTGGGTGACAATTGAACCAGTCGTAGTAGAAATGGAATTGGTCGTATTGTTGACATCAACAATTGTTTCAACCTCAAGGCCATCTGTTGTTAATTCCATTAGTTTTTCACCAATATCAACATCAGTTGAATTATTAAACCATTGATAACCAAGAGCTGATTCATTCTTCATGTATCCCGATGAAACATCGATTTCATAAACCATTGTAGCTGAAGTAATTGGACCAATCTTTTGGAGTTGATCAGCTGAACCACTATAACCAATTGTATATGCGTAATTAGAAGCTTCAAACGCAACAGAAGAAGTAAGCGGAGTGACATATCCAAAAGTACCACTTGCGAGAGGAGTTACCATCCAGTTAATAGCATCAGTACTATAATACAGTTGACCAACACTGTTGTTGTAATTTGAGTAAATCGCAACGAGACCACTCACCGGAGAATTAACTGTGACATTGAAAACGTCACCACTAGCAAGTGCAGGGTAGTTACAATTTGTCCAACCTACACCATTGGTAGAATACCAAATAAATGAAGGACCGACAGCAACCGCAAGATTGATGGTGCTATTGTAAAACACTGTGTTGGGAGCAATTGCTGATGGAGTTGTTCCATCAACCCATACAGAGCCAGTTGAATCGGTTGAGCAATAAATTGATGAAGTGTTTGAGCGAGTCGCTGTAAATTTGCCAAGTCCCTGAAGCCAAGCCACGCTTACAAAGTTGCCATTTTGTACAAGAGCAAACGTAGGACTGCTTGTAATGTTCATGTAGTAAAGAGCGCCAGTGGTAGCATACTTTCGAATGACAGCGACGTTATTGTCATCCGTGGCAACAGCAATGCGGCTGCATTCTCCAATTTCATCATCAGCACCAACTGTGTAAACGGTATTAATTCCGTCATCGAGATTACCAGACATTACAACTGAAATACTTGATCCAGTCTTTGTGAAAGAACCAGCAAGCCAAATCACTCCAGACCATTTACTAACAACAAGTTGTTTAATAACAATCGCGCGGTCAGAGTACGAAGCATTGTATGTATTTAAAGCATCTCCACTCATAGCAAGTGCAGACCATGACGTTTCTCCGTTGGTAGCATAATACACAATTGAATTTGTTGTTACGATACTTGGGACAGTGATGATTGCTGCAGATGCACTAATGTATCCAATACCAGCATCTTTGTTCAATGAAAGAATACTATCATCTCCGACAATAGTTGTTAGCGGAAGGGTAGAGAATGGCGATGCCGCATCCGGAACTAGACTGACATTTGTCGTTTTGAATTTACCCGAGATAACAAAATCGCCTAATAAACTGAGATCGCCTTCAACGCCAATGTCGCCACCAATATTGAGATCGCTTGTAATACCAACTCCGCCAGCGACCGTAAGGGCTCCAGTTAATTTATTTGTTGATGGGGTTACACTTGCAATTGTAGTAGTTCCGCCTACATTTAGGTTTTTAGCAATACCGGCGCCGCCTGCCGTAATGAGCGATCCATCTGTATATGTTGTAGATTCGGTATTATCTGTAATAGTAATAATTCCAGATTGAGTAGTGGTTCCATCAATTGAAACATTGCCGCCGATCGTAGCATCAACACCAACATTGAGATTCTTAGCAATACCAACACCACCAGCAGTTACAATTGATCCCGTACTCACCGAAGAAGAATCTGTTACGTTCGATGCACTTACAATACCTGATAGAGTAGTTGCTCCAGTAACACCAAGTGCACCACCAACCGCGGCATCAACTCCAACATTGAGATTCTTGGCAATGCCAACACCACCTGCTACTGTAAAAGCTCCAGTAGATGGCGAAACCGAATCCGTAGTGTCTGTAATACTGCCGACTGTGTTTACAACGAGACCATCAGAATCTAATTGCATTAATTGAATGCCCGAATCTGTATCTGTTGATCCATTGTTCCATTGGTAACCAGCGCCAGTTTCATTGAGAACATACTCTGAATCAGCTTTGATTTCAAATACATATTCCGAAGGGTCAGCAGGGGTTAGAATAACTGCGGATGAAGTAAATCCACCGTCAAGCATCATACTACCGGTGAGGCTTACATCGCCATCTACACTAACATCACCACCAACATTTAATTGTCCGCCAATTCCTACACCACCAGCAACTACCAAAGCGCCGGTGGTTACATCGCTAGATACTGTAACATCGTTTATTTTTGAACGACCACCAACCGTCAAGTTCTTGGCAATACCAACACCACCGGTTGTCACAATAGCGCCAGTATTACAGATGATGAGTCAGTGACATTCACACTTGAAAGAATTCCGGTTTGAGTCATTTCACCGGTCACACTGAGGGAATTGCCAACCGATACACTTTCGCCAACGGTTAGTTTCTTTGCAATACCAACGCCACCGGCTGTTACGAATGAGCCGGTAAAGATTGAACTAGAATCAGTTGTTGAAAGTATATCGACATCACCAGTTAGATGAGAAGAACCATTTACTGCGAAGTCGCCACCAACATTAGCATCAATACCAACATTGAGACTCTTTGCAATGCCAACACCACCATCAGTAACAATAGAGCCATTGGTGGTTGTCGTTGATTCTGTCGTGTTTGTGAAACTCGCTGAACCAGCCTGTGTTGACGAGCCGGTAACTAACGTATTACCAACAACAGTTGAATTGCCAGCTACATAAAGCGATTTGGCAATACCAACGCCACCGGCAGTGACGATACTTCCAGTTACCTCTGAAGTTGAATCATCTAATGAAGCAATGTTCGCGGATGCCGAAAAGTTTGCCGTGTTTTGAACAAGAAGAGCGCCTGACACAGTAGCATCACTTCCTACAAATAGAGATTTAGCAATGCCAACACCACCATCAACAACAAGAGCGCCAGATGCAATGGAAGTTGAATCAGTATCGCTTGTTACTTTGCCACTTACAGCCGTTAGACCATTCATACTGACATTATTGATATTGTCAATATTTTTATCAGCATCAAGAACAATTGCTTTTGACGCTTGAGCATGACCAAGTGTTGTGTCAACATAGTTTAGTTCGCTTCCTGTTGAAGTAACAAGTACACCGCCAAGTTTGAGACCTACCGTTGAGCCGTCGTGTGACGTAATATCAAGAACATTCACAGATGAAATATTTGGTTGAGCGGCAGTTTGAATTGTACCTGTAAGTGTCGTCGCTGACAAAGAATTAATACTATCAATGCTATTGTTCGCATCTGTAATCATTGCCTTAAGAGGGAGAGCGTGGCCAGGTGTAGCTTGGTCAAGCGCAACAATTTCCGCTTCTGAAATAAACGTACCGCCTACATTTAGGTTGCCGCCAACATTCACATCTCCAGCAACATCAAGCGAAGTTAACTCACCGACAGAAGTAATATTAGGCTGTGCCGCAGTTTGAAGCGTACCCGTTAAAGATGTTGCTGAAAGAGAATTAATACCCTCGATGCTATTTGCAGAATCAGTCACCATGGCTTTGGTTGCAGTCGCCGTTCCAGGAACTGCTTGATCAAGAGCAACAATCTCAGATTGAGAAATAAACGTACCTCCAACATTTAGATTGCCACCAACATTTACATCACCAGCAACCGCGAGAGACGTTAGCTCGCCAACTGAAGTGACATTAGGTTGTGCGGCAGTTTGCAGAGTACCAGTCACGGTTGTACCAATAAGGTTAACGGCTGTTAGATTTCTGAATGTACTGATATCTTTATTCGCATCTACTACTACAGCCTTTGAAGCTGAAACAGTACCAGCCTCAACACTATCTAATACAGCTACTTCTGATTCAGAAAGAGTGGTTGGACCAACTGTAACATCGCCAGCTACGGAAAGTGAAGTGAGCGTACCAACCGAAGTAACATTGGGTTGAGCTGCCGTTTGGAGTGTACCTGTCAATTGAGTTGCGGTCAGATAACGAATACCCGAAATGTCTTTATTTGAATCAAGAATAAGCGCATTACCAGCGGTGGCCGATCCTGGAGTGGATCCATCAAGGTAGTTTAGCTCAGTGCCAGATGCAGTAAGTAAAGTTTCGCCAAGTACAAGACCCATGCTTGAACCATCAGCATTAACAAGCGTGAGTGTATCATTCACAACAAGATTGTTAAACGTACCTTCACCACCTTCACCAAAGATTGAATTAATCTGAGTCGCAGTTGCAGTAAGAAGAACACCGCCTAGCTTGAGACCTTGCGTTGCTCCATCATGTGCAGTTACATCAAGAACACTGACTGATGAAATGTTTGGTTGAGCAGCCGTTTGAATTGTACCAGTTAAACTCGTACCAACGAGACTTGTAGCAGTTAGAGAATTAATACCAGTAATGTCCTTTGAAGAGTCAACAACGAGAGAAGCGGTCGGTTGAGCAACACCCGGAGTCGCGTCCGCAAGCCAGCTAGCTTTAGTTCCAGTAATTGTCGTACCAGCAATCTCAACATTTCCAGCTGTGATAATATCACCAGTAACATCTAGCGAGAGAAGGGTACCGACGGAAGTTACATTAGGTTGCGCGGCTGTTTGTAGAGTACCAGTAAGATTTACAGCTGTTAGATTACGGAATTCACTGATATCTTTGTTTTCATCAACGACAACAGCCTTCGAAGGACTTACTACACCCGCTACAACTGTATCTAATACTGCCACCTCACTTTCATTGAGATTGGTTAAACCCATAGTAAAACTTCCAGTGGTGGAAGTAAGTGTATCCGCGCTTAAATTGCGGATGCCACTAATATCTTTAGAACTGTCAAGAACAAGAGCCTTTGATGAGGCTGCAGTGCCAGCAACTACTGAATCAAGAACAGCAATTTCACTTTCGGTGATGGCTGTCGCACCCATCGTTAAGCTGCCTGCGGTGGACGTAAGTGAACCAGAGCTGAGAGCATTGATACCACCGATGTCTTTGTTCTTATCAAGAACAAGTGCTTTTAAAGCATCCGCTGCGCCAGCAGTAACTGAATCAAGAACAGCAATTTCACTTTCATTGATTGATGTAGCTCCCATTGTAAGACTACCCGATGTTGAAGTAAGTGTAACTGATGTGAGGTTGCGGAAAGATGAAATGTCTTTGTTGCCATCAACAACTACAGCATGCAACGCAAGAACCGTTCCAGGTGAGACCGTGTGATTGTAGTTTAGTTCATCTGCAGTGGATTCAACAAGAGAGCCGCCAAGTGCAAGACCATTTTCAATTCCATCATGACCAGTGATATTGAGAGTGGTGACGCTAGTGACATTTGGTTGATCCGCAGTCTGAAGCGTACCGGTCAGATTAGTAGCAGTCAAATTGCGGAATGAACTAATATCTTTATTGGCATCTACTACGACAGCTTTAGAAGCAGATACCGTGCCGGCAGTAACACCATCTAGTACACAAGAGTACCGGAGACCCACTATTTAATTTATGTATTGTTGCGAAAATAGTATCCATTGTTTGTTTTGTGCAATCAATGATTTTATTGCGCTCCTGGAGATTATGTAAGACACGTTCGAATGAAGTGTTTGTTGTTGTCATAATTAATCATATATGCAACTAAAATGAACGTATATATTCAATAGATTGTCAATTGAATATACGTGCCACCTGTGATAAAACAGTCATAAAACATTTCAATATGAGTAAAGCGCTCTTCGATTCTCTAATTAAAGATATTCAATCCGGAAATGTGGAAGCCGTTGAGAGTAAAGTATCGGAACTTACGGATGATCAACTCAATGCTCTCTTTGGAGAAGCACAATCGTTTAAATCTCTTGGAGCTGCATCGTCGGAAAAACTTGTTATTGGGTCAGTGAGCAATTTACGAGAAAAATATCTCAAGCGTCTAATCACTACTGCAATGGTTGGATTTCTATTTCAGATGAAAGACGAGTTTGAAGTGGATGAAGTTCATTTAAATAATATCCCCAACAAAGATGACTTTTACGAAGAGGCAAAGGCGAAGCGTCTTCCTGATAATTATAACGTCGAAATTCTTCATACCGAAGAAGTTGCAGCTAGCTATAAACGCAAATTCCCCGATGGAAAACTTGATACATTTAAACTTATGGAGGATCAGTTAGATGCTGACGAACTACTTGAAGTAGCGACAAAAGTAAACAATCGTTACAAAGAACTTACCAAACCGGAAAAAATCTTCAATTCATCAAAATACGACGAAGCTCTTCATCATGCAATTCAAGAGCAATCCAAAACAGAACGAGATGTTATTAATCGATTTTTGACATGGCTATTCAAATACGATAAGGATACACATGTTCAAGAAGGATCGAATGAATGTGTTGATGATCCAGAAAGAGTTGATATTAATAAGCTTAAGGGCACTGATGTAGTGTATGATAACATCCCGCCAAATGATACACATTGTCGATTTACTTCGTTTTACGATATTAACTATGAAAAGATGCGAGAGGCAACTAAAAATATTTATAATCTAAAACCAGATCTCGAACATGCTATGGTTATTTACGATGTAGTAGATTCTCAAAAAGATGTAGACAAATTTATCCATAAATACGGCTCAACGTCAAAGTATGATATTGTTTCGTTTCCTTTAAACAAATGGACATTGATGGGTCCATTTAAAGAAAATCGAGAACGAGTAGATTATTATAATAAGCATAATTCGATCATTAAGTCTATTCTGGAGCAACAAGAAAAGGATTCGGCATTGGGAGAAGATCTTATGAAAAAACGTGTAAAAAGCAAGAAAATGAAAGCAGAAAAAATCTTTGGAAAGATTCACCGCAGTTTAATGAATATAAAAAAATGAGCCCATCGGAACTTCAAACTAAATATAACGCAACAATGGAAGAACTAGACGATGGAAGTATCAAGGTAACGCGAGATGTTGTCGCTATCAATGCTTACAAACGAACTACTATTCCGAATCAAAATGTAGTAATAAAGAATTTAACAAAAGGTGAAACTGATCTAGATATATTAACGAAAAATGTTGATTTGTCGAAAAGTGAACATATTCCTAAAAAGAAGAGATTGACGATGGTGTTGCCTCAACCTAATAACCAATCTCAAAAACCGAACCTGAATAAAGTTGATGAAAATTCAGAATATGAAAGTGATAATACTGATACTCCTGTCGAAGTTATTACATCCGATACAAATCTGATACTAACTAGCATCATCGACTCCTCCAATTATTTCTAGATTGTCAAAATGCTCCATAGGAGAGCCACCAGTATAAATAGTTCTGATGAAATTTTCAAAAACCTTATCTGTCATATTGTTTCTATATTTACGTGATAAAACTTATTAACGCTCAGAGATACGTTGTAGTTTGGTCATTATCATGTTATCTAATTGATAAAGTAATGATTCTTCTAAACGATCTAAATCAATAACTGTGCCACGTGCAGTTTCGCTTATCATAGAAGAATCTTGAAGATTGCTTTTGATGAGAACACATATATCGATGTAATCTGTTCTGTCCAAGTCCTTGATAGAATTTGAGATTCTTCTTTTAGTGTGCTTAATATCCAATGTCATGTCGTATACATTTATGTTGCCTATATCAAAAAAATATATTCAAGCCAAACACAATTTATAACTTGTGCGCATTGTAAGCATCCCAAATATATTTTACTTGATTGAACGATTCATCTGACGGATATATCTCTGTAAAGTCGTTGATTATTTCGATCCATTTCACAAACTGAAATGCCATTCTAGTAAGTGACGTTTTTGCTTCGCTCATAGGAATAATGGTAATATGCGCATCTTTGTCAGGTTCAACGTGTGCAATCTTCAGCTCAGACAAATTGCTTTGATGATCAACCTTGAAAACGCCGTTTTGAATTAATTCGATATCTAAGATATTCAAACCATTTGAAATTTTAGATTGTTTCTTTAATGGATGTAGGAGTGTTGAAAACATATCCCATCTCTTTTTATCAAGACTTTCTTTCCGCTCGAGTTGACGTTCGAGCAAATTGATTATCATAGTTTGGTAATAATGTTTTACATCTGAAGACAGTTTGCCAATCGCGTAATAAACTTCATCAGGTAAATAAGGCAAGAAAGGATAACCATTCACCAATATGTGAGTATTGCCAATTTTGTACATAGACTGTCCAACACCGATTGGAATGATGTCTCCGACTTTAAAATCTTCAATTCCTTTTTGAATCTTCATTAATGCAACTACATGGTCATTTCGACACTCCACCATGTCAAAGTTACTAATCTTCCCAGCGGGAATAATTTTAATCACCTTCATGCCTGTTATGATATCGTATTGATCGTAACGAATCACAGTTGCCTCAACAAGGATATACACACGAATCTTTGCGTTCAAATCACGGCGAATTAAATTTGGTAGAGATCTCTTGACTAAACCATCGATGCTCTTCACATACTGCCCATCTCTGCATTTTCCTTCGTACATGAGCTTTGCGTGGTCCAACAGCATTTGATCATATGTAGTTGAATAAATCGCACTAATATCTTTAATCGTAATGTTCAACTCGAGCTGCGTTGTGAAGATCATTTTGTAAAATGGGGAGAGACGCCGCTTCAAACTACGGATTATATAAATAGACATAATTTTCAATTTTACCAATTTCATTCATATTTTTGAAACTACCACGACAAAGTGCAAGTTGAAAACAATGCGAGTTGAGAACAATGCGAGTTGAGAACAATGCGAGTTGAGAACACTGCCACTTCAGACTGCCACTGCAGACACTGCCACTTCAGACACTGCCACTTCAGACACTGTCACTACAGACACTGACTTGAATGACACACTCATTTCATATTTGTATGATCAAATGCAAAGTCAATTCAAACAATTTTGGGCGGGAACACAACCATCGAAAAGAAGCGACAGCGAGCACATCAAAAGAGCGACGCACGCAGCACGTGACGGAGCACACGTGACGCACACGCAGCACAGCATGGGCGACCGAGACCAACTCGTTGAGCAGCTTCGCTCCGAGATCGCTCGACTGGCACAGCAACTTGTGGAGCAGCGAGAGCAGTTCATGCGGCAACTCAATGTGAAAGACGAACAGCTCGCATCAAAAGACGAGCAGCTCGCGGCCAAAGACGAGCAGCTCGCGGTCAAGGACACACAGCTCGCGGCCAAGGACGCACAGCTTGTAGCGAAGGACGAACAGCTCGCGGACGTGCATACGCAGCACCGCGGAGACCTCAAGGCAAAAGATCACCTGATCAAGATGAAAGACAGACAACTCATTGCCAAGGACGTAGCGCATCGACACGAACGACTACTGCTGTACCAGAGCCTGACATCGATCGGAGGCAAGCTCGACAGCCTTGGAGATCGGATCGATGGTCTAAGCGACGTGTCCGCACATCCATCCAACAGCTCCGACACGACCTGCAAGGAAGAATAACTATCCAGCCGGACGCATCGAAGAAAAGACAAGGCTTTGCAGTGGTCGCGACGCTTCTGGAGAACGGCAAATGGGAACTGCGATCGATCGTGGGTCAAGAGCGATACGTCAACTGAACGATCCGCAAGCTCGAGTGGGAAGAAACACAGCGCGAGTACGGCGAGCTACCGTTGGGTGAAGGTTTCGTGATCATCCAGCCGTTCACGGAGACAGGAGCCGGCATCAACATGCGCAAGCTGCTGTACAAGGCGTTCAAGCAGCATCAACACAGACTTGTGGGAGAAGTCATCGTGGTACGTTCGCCTCTTCTTCACGCGTTCTCTCTTCTCACAGCAGCTTGCTCTACTGACATCTGTTGTTTGATGCTGCGAAGAGCAGGAAGAGGAGCTGGACGCTACCGACTGCTGCATTAGAAGCATCCGCTCCATCATCCACAATGCAGCCGACGAAGCGGTTCAAGAGTACATCAGGTCAGTCGTTCGACGTGTCGTGGAACAGTGCAATGAAGTGCGAGTGAGCGGTAGCTTTGATCGCAGGCATAGAATAGTCGTAGCCGAGCATAGATCAGTCGTAGATGAGCTGCAGATAACACTACAGAGTCTGCGTGTACAGTAAGAACAATATAAGGCACTGCCAACACTGCCGACACTACCAGTCCAGACACTGCCGACACTGCCAGTCCAGACACTGCCTATCCCTTCGTCTTCTTGGTCTTCTTGGACTTCTCGGCGTGCTTGCCCTCCTGATGCTGCAGCGCGCACTTCTTCCGATGCTTGATCATCGTGTTGCGCAACGAAAAGAACCGCATGCAAAACTCGCACGTGCCGCCAAGCTCATTGCGCTTCTTGTAGGCACGCGCAATCTTGCCACGCCGCTTGTTCTGCTTGCAGCAACGCCAGTGGTTGTGCACTGTGTGCTTCAGCGGGGCTGTAAACGAGCACATCTTGCACTTGTACATCTTCGGAGGAGCGAACTCGGTGGCGTTCTCGTCCCACTCGATGCCGTCGACAATCAGGTTCGTGTGTACTCGATAGTTCACGTCTGGAAACGCCGCGCCAGCGTGCACAAGATCGCCGCGGAACAGCACGACGTCTCCGGGCTCGTATCCGACCTTCAAGCGCTTCTCGGCGTCCGCCTCCGCAAAACATCCCTCGTAGACGATGATGTGCGTGTCTGGTATGAGGCCGACGAGCAGACCGGCTTGAATTGTGTTCTTCTCTTTGCGAGCTCTGGACGTCTCGACCCTTGGGAAGTCTTGGTGCGAGTCTTGTTCACCGCCGCCGGCCAAACTCTTCAAGACGACCCACTTGCGGTCAATCCACTGCATGTTAGCAGGGATGATGATGCTCGAGCGCACAACGTCTTGAACGTCTTGGAACTGTTGGGGCGGATGATCTGGGAAGGGAGCTTGGAGACGTCGTTTGTCGAACGTGTCTGAGAAGACGCTCTTGAAGATCGGCGTGTACTCGAGATCATCTTCGACGACCGACATAAACGCGTCGATCTTGTCCTTCGGTACGACGTCTTTGAGAACGACAAAGCCGCGCTCCCAGAACTCTTTCAAAGATGGTTGGAGCTGCTTGCGCTTCTTCTTCAACGCCTTGCGAGTCGCGCGGATCGTCGCCTTCGCCTTGGCTTTGCCGACCTTCTTCGTCTTCTTCGCTTTCTTCGCGATCTTCTTCACGTTGTCGATCGCCTTCTTCTTAGCCGCAGCTTTGTTGATGGCCTTGTCGGCGGCCTTGGCGCTGAGCTTTGCGATCAGCGGAGAGAAAGAGTTCATGGCGCGAAGACGTCGCTGAGAGAGAGTCTTGATGCTGTGGTGAGAAGATGCAGTTGATGCTTCTCGACTGCAAATTCCAAAATGCCATGATGGAAGCAGAGAAGTGAACGACTGGTCGCTCAATGCGGCCATTGGGATAAATATTTTGGCTGAACCATCGTGGTGTCACTGAGACAAAAATCATATCGTTGACTATAGTTGACTACAGTTAACGCGTGAGAACTGTGTGAATTCACTGAGACGATATCGTTTCAGTGATAGTATATCTTTGCATTCGACTCTTCCGAGCTGAATGTATGATTGAAATAGAACTGTGTGGTCACTGATACTCTTTATCCATCAACGATTGTACTTTTGCGTTTTTGTATACGTTTATCTATAGTTGAATATAATCGCATATATCAAAATGTATTCACAATCTAAAGGAGTGCGCTCCTATGACATTCCTTCATTGCCGATTGGTATGCTTCAACAAAAATATGAACAAACAACTGATGTTTATGATGACCCACTTACAGTTGAAAATTTTATGAAAGAAACTTTGCGATACACAGGCTCCGATGCGCCATTGTATGAAGAAGATATGCCTCGATCATCTCGCAACCCATTAAGCCAGTCTATTTTAAATATGCAAGAACACGGTGGGAGATATACACACGCACCATTCCATCCGGAATTGTTTTTAGGCGATTTGACACAAGATCAAAGAATGGCTTCAACTCTACCTCGAACAGTTCAGATGGCCGATCAACATAGATTTCGACATGATCGATATATTAAAGGTAAAATGCAAGATGTTGGCGATATTTGAACCGAGGGTTTAGTTGGTACTAAGCGAATGTTACGCCAAGTGAGACAAGGTCAATCCGACACAGCAACTCGAATGGGTGGGATTTTTAATGATAGTGTGAATACAATGGTTGCTCGAACAAATCCGAATCCCGGAAATTCGATGCATCGAGTAGGAGAGTCCATTCACGACGATCAAAATATATATGAACTAAATGGTGAAAAAATTCTCCCGAAGTACGGAACTGATGTTGTTAGTAAATTATCGAATATGATTGGTGTTCAGTGGGATGTACAGCCCGATGCTAAGTTTGGATTAAGTTCAGTTTCAAATATATACCGATCAAAACAAGATGTAGATCAATCTGCATCGGCTGTATATAGACTTGGACAACAAGATGTATCGTTTAAACAAGAGAAATTTAATATGAAGCAACCGACGACGGTACGACAATTGCAATCAATGAAAACTGTACGATCAAATGCGCATGCGGTTGAAGTTAAGACAAATGGCAGATCAATAAAAAATCGCCTTGCTATGAAAATGTTGCCTCCACCTGCTCCAATAAATTACGTCGATCAATTTGTTGGAACTCAATCAACTAAACCACAAATGGAAACAACTTCGTTTCGCCAAAACACAAAGACAACACAAAACTTTAGAGAAAGTCTTGTTGAACCATTAAAGGGCAAAAATATAATTGATCAATATCGCCAAACTCTTCTTCCTGAAAAAGATAAGATGCGCATTCAATATCAAGTTAAGCGCCTTCAAAAGCAATTTACTGCGCGAAATGAAGACACGCATCAAGTGGCTTCTGTCGGTGTGGGTAATCTATCCAATGCATTTAAGAAACGTGCAGATGGTATTCAAGATACAGCTAAAAGAAATGATCAAGAGAATCTCCAGTTCACAAATGGTATCCCTGTCAATAATATTGATTATGTATCAAATGTTCGCTTGACTCCTAACAAATTCACTTCAGTAAAAGAAGAAACTACTGCAAACGCGAGTGGATCCAACGTTCAACCAACTGGTCCGTCAATGAATGATTTTGAGTTTGACACTGATCCAACTATGAATAATTCTTATATAACGCGCAGAGGCTTAAGCCAAAAAATGACCAAACTGTCAAAGCAACAAGAGTATGATAATCAAATCTCTCCTCTGAATGATAGTATAAATCCGTTCCGCACAAATTATGCCAAACAATAAATACGTTTTTGTATCATTCATAATATAGCACCTCAGAAGATCATATAAGTTATCATGAAATACCAAAGTACCGATAGCTCAGGGAGAATCTTCTGTTTTTTGTTTGGGTCGGAATAGATTTAGTAAACTAGATCCAAACTCGACGACCTCGGAGTAGGCATCTCCGACGCTTGGACACGATTTGTCCAAGAGAGTAAGTGTTCATTCTTGATAAAGATGTTTCTAGCTGCATTCACATCTCGATCAGTTTCCAATTTGCAATGAGGGTATGTAAAGACTTTTTCTTTCTTGATGGTGTGGTTGATTCTCCCACACTGAGAACAAGTCTTTGTCGTAAAGTGCTCCTCGCATTCAATTACTTTTCCGCCAGTTCTTTCCATCTTACACTTCAGCAGCATTTTGAATTTGTAGTGAGACCAAGTGAGCATTGCCCGAGAAGTCTTACTTGAAATTCTTTTTTGTTTCGAAGTCGTGTCAGATGTGTTGAATGAAGGAAGAAGGACTTCGTTGTAGTTATCAGATAACCATTTAGAAACCTTTTGATGCATGTCTGCTATCATCGCCTTAATTCTTTGGTAGCTATTATAGATTGCTTTTCTCAATCTAAATCGTACTCTCTTTGAATTTCTCAGCGACAATTTGGATTGAAGACGATCAATAGAAAGACATCTGTTGAATATTCTATTCTTAGCATCTTCAACGCTTAACGTTATTCCATGTGGATCATACAGAGTGATAAAGCTCCTAACTCCAGGATCAATCGCGCATGTTCGCACAGAGTCAGTCTGTATAAAACTTCTAACACGAGGGATGCAAAGGTAAAACTGTCGTTTACGAGTTCTTTGAAGACGAACAGAGTAATTCATTTCTTCAATCTCTTCTTTGATCAAAATGCCATCATCACCTTTAAACCCAAAGTACCGCTGAAAGAACTTCAATTTACCATCTGTAGCTTTGAAAGTTCTTGATTGAATCTCAATAGAAGTGGTATTGTCTTTTCTCGACTTGAATTTCAATTGAGGAAACGATGTCTTTTCTCCTTTACATTTAAGAGATTTGTATAAAGCTCGCGAAGACTTCAGTGCTTTCAGGAAATCCCTATAAGTTGAATTCATCACTTCTTCAGGAACATCTAAGTGATAGTCCGGAAGATAGTTGGCCAAGGAATGTTTTTGGGATATCGGTCGATATTTTTCATTCAAATCTTTGATATAGCCGATAACAATCGTCTTTTGACTTTTCAACAATCTTGTTATAGATTTGTCCCAAACATTTTATTGAGAAGCATTTTCTGTTCTGGAGTCGGATACAACTTTATTTTCAAAATACTGTTCGGACTCTCTTTGTTCTGTTTGGTCTCTTCTGAGTCGTCTGAGCATTCCTGCTTTCTTTCCATTTCGTCTGGCAACAAAGACGTTAACGATGGACAAGAGATCTTCTTGGAGTTCGGTCGTTTCCACGTCTTCATTTTGCTGTTGGTCAGGTTGTTGGTCAGTGTAAACCACGATTTGGACATTATGCTCTTTACACATTTTTTCGAAGAGTTCATATCCGAATCGTAACAATCTGTCTTTGAAGGTAACCACAATCCTTGAGATCTGTTCTCTACATACCATTTCCACCAATCTGGACAATCCTGCTTTGTTGTAGTTGAGACCAGAACCAATGTCGGTAATGATTTCACTATCTGGGAAAGCAGTCTTAAGCAATGTTTGCTGTCGTTCAAGATCAGGTAGTTGTTTCTTTGATGAAACTCTACAATAAATGATCGTAGATCTTTGTTGAGAGGCGTTGTTGGATGATGTAGACTCATCCACGTTTGATTCCAAACTACGACCGATCGATTCAAGATCATACAACCACGTTTTACGTCCGCTAAGGTTTGAGATAGCTCTGGCGTTAATAACACCTTTAACAGCCCATCCTCGCAACGTTTCAGCATTGACACCATATACCTCTCTAACTTTGGTGGAAGAGACATACTTTGGCATTGATTAATACTAATTACTTCAAACTTGCTGTTTGCTATATTAATCATTATATGTATCAATTTTACCTCATTTTTGGGATATTGACAAAAAAATATATATAACTCAATATATGTTTACGTTAAATTGGCAAGGATTTAGCGGAATTAGTCATCGATATCCTATACATGAAGGATTTTCAGTTTCATGTTCCACGGCATGTAATGAAACAAACATTGACCCGAGCATGCGAACCGCATGTGATGCTGGATCATTAGCCTACTGTACAATTCCACCGAATGTCATATCGAAAGATTGTTCGACATATATTGATCGCGTTGCTCGTACTGTCGCTGCAGAAAAACGAATACTCAGTATTCAAATAAAGTAATTGCACCAGTCGGATCTTCTGTTGTAGATTATTTAAACGCTTTGGAAACAAGCGCCACTAAATATGCAACAAACAACGCAACGCAAGTAGGATCTCCAGAATTCACAAATATTATTAATACATTCAAAACTGTTGATCCTCAAACTGCAATACCAGCACGGATCGCCACAACTATTACAGAACAATGCGTGGATTCGAATTGCAAAACATACGCATCCACAGGTTGGATAGTTGATACTTGTCGAGATATGGATAAGAAGCTATCTACTCAGATGGGAAATTACTCATTGCAACAAATTCTAGATCAATTGAATACGAATAAACTCTTTTGGGCATATAGCAATATTTTTGAAAATGTCAACAAACTAATCATATCAAAGCTGAGCATTAGCAGTCTGTCCAATATTTCATTGATGAAATATCGCGAAGCGATGCAAACTATTAAATTAGCCATTGATTTGTTAGTAGTCAGCTATGTTCTCGAATCTCTACAAACGAATCTTCCAACCGATAGTGCTGGTAAGTATTTAATTAATATTGTTGGTCGACCATTCACTACACAAACACACGCACACATACAACACACACACACGATGACCGCGTTTGTATCGGTCTATCTCGTCTGCTTTTACACGTGTTTGGGTAGTGTAAAATGGTTGGTTATGGTGTGCCGACATGTAGGTAGTCGAGTATAGTATCTTTGGTGACTTGGGTGAAAAGAAAAAATCGCAAAAAGTCGACCTCCGCATTTGGCAAAATAACTTCATTGCGTATTCTGCTATATTAACAGTATCGGCTTGGTACTTGCTTTGCGGAGGCCGCAAACACCCGCAAAAGTGTTCCTGGTTTGGCTCGAAACCATTACGCTTCCGCGCCCCTAAACC
>JAASFN010000230.1:0-29057 GCA_023333795.1 Globisporangium rhizosaccharum | reverse complement strand
CTCTCTCTCTCTCTCTCTCTCTCTCTCTCTCTCTCTCTCTCTCTCTCATGTGCTCGTTTACACAGAGGCATTCATGCGCAAGCACTAACAAGCACTTGGCACCACGCATGGAGCAGTTCAAAAAGGGGCACACGGTCATGGTGCTGAAGTGCTTCCTCGACGACGAGCTCGAGCTGGGGCAGGAACGCACGGTACGAACTGTCGCCTTGCACGAGTGCACTTGCGACCGCAATGCTCACACCAGCGTCTCCTTGTTCATCATGCGCTAGCAACTGTACCTCGAGAACCACCTGATGCTCGATCCGTTCTCGCTCACGGATTTTGAGAGCGTCCTCGCTTCGCGCTCGATCTCGATCGAAGTTCGGCAAACAGATCGCAGCAGCCGCAAGTGAGGCACATAGCAGCTCGTACACACGCACCTAGCATCTCGAGCTAGCAACGCAGCGCGCAAGACAAGAGAACGCTTCCGTGTGGGTCTGGAAAATATATACTAGTACGTGGGGTCTTCGCTGGCCACGACAACTCTAAAGCGCGTCTGCTGCGCACCAGCGCTGCTGCGACAACTTCGTCTCGCATCGCAGCAAGCGACTGGCGCGATGCACCTTCACTCACTCACTCGCTCGCTCGCATGCGCGCAGGTCTCTAATGTACGACTTACGCCTTTGGGCCAAAGATCGAGTAGTCCGTGTGGTCCTTCGAGACGTACTTGGCAAAGTTCGTCTTGAACATGCCCGCGAGCTTCTTCGCCGCGGCGTCGAACGCCGCCTTGTCGCTCCACGCCTCGCGCGGGTTCAGCACGTTCGCTGGGACCGAGCCGAGCGTCTTCGGGACGTCAAAGCCGAAGATCGGGTCCTGCGTGAACTCGGCCTTCTTGATCGAGCCATCGAGGATCGCGTCAATGCACGCGCGCGTGTTCTTGATGCTCATGCGCTGGCCCACGCCGTACGCACCGCCAGTCCAGCCCGTGTTCACGAGGTACACCGACGTGTTGTGCTTCTGGAGCTTCTGCTGGAGCAGGTCGGCGTAGCGCGTCGGGTGGAGCGGCAGGAACGCGGCACCGAAGCACGCGCTGAACGTCGCCGTTGGCTCAGTCACACCGCGCTCGGTACCCGCGACCTTGGCGGTGTAACCCGAGAGGAAGTGGTACATCGCCTGGCCGTCGCTGAGCTTCGACACTGGCGGGAGCACACCGTAGGCGTCGCACGTGAGGAAGACAATGTTGTCCGGGTGGCCGCCGCTCGACGTCGGCTCGTGGTTCGGGATGTGGTAGATCGGGTACGACACGCGGCCGTTCTCGGTCTTGGACGTGTTGTAGTAGTCCGGCTCGTTCGTCTCCGGGATCACGAACGTGTTCTCAAGGAGCGCGTCGCGCTTGATCGCGTTGTAGATGTCCGGCTCGTTCTCCTGGCTGAGGTTGATCGTCTTGGCGTAGCAGCCGCCCTCGAAGTTGAAGATGCCTTCGTCGTCCCAGCCGTGCTCGTCGTCACCAATGAGCCACCGGTGCGGGTCGGCCGAGAGCGTCGTCTTGCCCGTGCCCGAGAGACCAAAGAACAGCGCCGTGTCGCCGTTCTTGCCCTTGTTCGCCGAGCAGTGCATCGCCATGATGCCGTCGAGCGGGAGCCAGTAGTTCATCATCGAGAAGATGCCCTTCTTCATCTCACCGCCGTACCACGTGCCGCCGATGACTGCGACGTTCTTCTCAATGTTGAACGCCACGAAGACCTCCGAGTTGAGGCCGTGCTTCTTGTAGTCCTCGTTCGTGACCTTGCACGCGTTCACGATCGTGAAGTCCGGCTCGAAGTTCTCGATCTCCTCCTTCGTCTCCGGGCGCAGGAACATGTTCGTGACAAAGTGGTGCTGCCACGCGAGCTCCGTGATGATCCGCACCTTCTTGCGCGAGTTCGGGTTCGCGCCGGCGTAGCCATCGAACACGTACACCTTGTCGGCCTTGCTGTAGTGGCCCTGGACCTTGTCGTAGAGCTCGTCAAAGACCTCGGCGCTGATCGGACGGTTGATGTCGCCCCACCAGATGTTCTTGTTCGACGGCGCCTGGTCGACAATGTACTTGTCCTTTGGCGAGCGGCCCGTGAACTTGCCCGTGTCGATCGTGTACGTGCCGTTCGCGATGAACTGACCCTCCTTGTTCGCGTCCTCGTGCTTAGCAATGTCCGCGTAGCTCAGGTTGTGGTGCACCTGCGTCTTCGCGTTCGTGATGCCGAACTTCTCGAGACCGAGCGACGCCGCGCGCGCGTTCGCGCTGAAGTTCGCAGCCGCGAACGGCGACGCGAAGAGCGGCGACTTGGCGCCCGCAGCGGCGCGGAAGAGACCCTGGCGCTGCACCTTGAGGCTCGCGCGGAGTGCAGACGTGAACATCTTGAGCGGATGAAGTGGTGTGTGGGTGGGGTGGCTACTGCTGCTGCGCGACGAAGAGCAAATTGCAATATGGAGCTGCTCGAGCGCGTTGAGCACGCGCTGGTGCCTGGTCCTTTCGGCGGCGACGAGCCAAGCAAACAGGCAAACAAGCGGTGAGCGATCGACGGACGACAGACGACCAGACACAAAGCGGCAAAAGATCCCAATGCGCAAGCAACTGGTGTTGACACGGCGCCTCGGTTGGTGCATGAACGCGACTCGGCAATTGCATTCGGTTATCATAACCTCACCTGCTGCGCTTCAACATTCGGAAAAACCTTAGCGCAAAACAATGCACGCGAGCGATTGGCGCAAATGCAGCCAATCAGGTGCAAGGAACGAAAATAATCGAAGTGATGAACCAGGCGACGTCACTGCAGCAGTTTCGTGCGCGCGAGTGCGTGTTTCTCCCGCACGAGCATACAAAATGCAAGTATAAAACTCCCCTGATCCCGCCGCCTGTTTCCAACTTCAATGTCCGCTCACCCGACACGCTTGCTTGCTTCCCTTGCTTTTGTCGCTACTGCTGAACTACTTAGCGCTGCTCGCCAGCACAACAACGACGACAACAAACAACATGCGAGCAGGCAAGTGCGTGGCGAGAAGTACGTGGCATCGACGCTGCCCAGTCACGAGCAAGACGCGCTCAGCACCAACCAAACCAAACCAGTCGCCTCGCATGTCGTCGACGTTCATGAGACAGCCACCGCACGATGTGACGACCCAGCAGTACTGTGAAAGACATTTTGACAGTACTATTGCACACAACGTATCTTTATGTGGTCCACCACCACTTGACATGCACCACTTCAACCTAGCAATTGCGAGCGTCCTGCAGCAGCACTTGACATGACGTCGCACGCATTGCCGCGCTTGCGCTTCCCACGCACTCGCGTCTTGCGCGCACTTTGCATTGTGTACGCAGTCGCGTTCGCATCGATCCGCTCGCAGACCCGCGGGCTCTATGGCGAGTACGTCACTCGTGTGTTGTTCATCTGTCGGACCGAGTGTCTATTGCTACAACGTGCTCTCTCTTATACTCACTCGCTCGCTCACTTGTACACACCAACAGAGACGGACTCGAACCAGTCGCACCATTCCTCAACCATGTACTGCACCAAACACCACACCTGCACGCAACGTCCACTGTGCTCGAGAAGATCCGAGCGTACCCGACGCTTGTGTGGCTCTATGAGCCAATGGCGTGGTCGCCCGCCTTTACGATGGAAGTGATCGCACTCGCAGGAACGACCATGTCGCTGCTCGGTATGTGCAGCGCGAGTTGGCGAACTGCATTGCCACTCGCGCTCGTGTGGCTCTGTTACTTGTCGATTGTGCAGTGCGGACAGACGTTCATGCGATTCCAGTGGGACTCGCTCTTGCTCGAAGTCGGCACGCTCGCGATCTGAATCGCGCCATGGCAACAGAGCCAACAGCCACGAAGCGTACCAAGCCGCCACGAAAGCAGCGATGCGTTTGAGAGCTCTCCTGCTGCCGCGATCTGGACGCTGCGGTTCCTGTTCTTCAAGTTCATGCTCATGTCGGGCAGTGTCAAAGTCCAATCCAAGTGCCCGACGTGGCTCGGACTCACTGCGCTCGAGTTCCACTACGCGACGCAGCCGCTGCCATTGCCACTTGCGTGGTACGCTCACCAGCTCCCGGTGCGTCTGCTCTTCGTGCTCTGAGCTCCGCAGTCGTACTTGTCTTGAGGGTTGAGTGCACTGCACCACGACTGACGTGGACTGACGACGGCCGTGCTCTGGATCACTACGCAGCCGATTGTGCATCGCATCGCAGCCGCCGCGACGCTGCTGCTCGAAGGACCGTGGACGCTCTTCATCCTCGCGCCGCACGTCTCGCTGCGAACGTTTGCTGCTGCGACGCAAGCGCTGCTCCAGATCGGCATCCTCCTGACTGGGAACTACAACTTCTTCAACGTCCTCACCGTCGTCCTCGCGCTCGCGCTGCTCGACGTTCACAAGGACGCAGCTTCTGCGTCGGATGAACTTGACGACAGCAGTCGCGTTGTCTCGTGGATCAAGCGCGTCGACGTCGCGTGGCACCGCTTCCAGACAAGTCCGCGCGTTGGGCACGTGCTGCAGCTCGCAACACTCGTGCTCTGCACTATCACTGCACATGCAGCGTTTGCAGTCTCAGTCGACACGCAGGCGCTTGACTCACTCGAGCAGCTGCTCCACACCACGACGATCAAGCTTGTGCTGAGCGTCGACGACGTGCAGAAGTGGCTCGCACGCATCTTGCCGATCACAGTCGTCTTTGCAGCGAGTGTGATCGCCGTTTCCAGTGCTTGGCAAGTCCTGTGCGTCATTGCGCTCGAGCGACCGCGTCCACAGCAGCGACACGGTGCATCCTGGACTCGCGTCTGCGTGAAGCTCGTCTACTTGGTCACGTGCTCGCTCGCAAGCGGATGGATCTTCGCGTCCAGCGTCCTCACGCTCTCGGTTCTCGACGAGCCCTTCCAACTCTCACTGGCGCCGTTTGTCTTTGCGGCGTACGACACGACTGCCTTGCTTCGCGTAACGAGTCCATACGGACTCTTTCGTACGATGACTGGCGTTGGGACGGTCGAGCGAGACGACGGCCAGCGCATCTCGGCTGTCGTGCGACCAGAGATCATCTTGGAAGGCACGAACGACAGCGGCCAGACGTGGCGAGCGTACCACTTGCAGTACAAACCAGGCGACGTCTTGGCGCATCCACGTCGAGCAATGCCGCTGCAGCCGCGACTGGACTGGCAGATGTGGTTCGCTGCGCTTGGCGATTACCACAGCGCACCGTGGCTCGTGCATCTCGTGCACAAGCTACTGGACGGCTCGCCAGACGTGAAGCGCTTGCTCGACACGAGTCGTGATCCGTTCCCAGACGCACCACCGCAGGCGATTCGAGCGCTACTCTTTTACTACGACTTCACTCGCGCCAAGAGCTCCTGGCGGCGTGACGACGACGCGTACGTCGCGAGTCAGAGCAGCGATGACATTGACGACCAGGCATGGTGGACTCGCGTGTTTGTGCGCGAGTACTTGCCAGCGCTCGAGCGCGGGAACCCGAGTCTGCAGAGCTTTGTGGAGCACCACTTTCGCAGCAGCAGCAGTCAGCGTGTGGATGCTGCATCTAATGGTGTAAGCGTGCACGAATCGCTAGCGCATTCGTGGTGGGGAGCGAAGAGCCGTGAGTTGCGCGCTGCGCTGAGAGTACTCGTTGAGTCCGAGCACTCGCCATGGTTGCTCGCAGCAGCAGCGCTTCTGGCCAGATGCGCCAGCATGTTTGTGCATGCTACAGTTCGGTCGCGATTCAAGACGCTGACACGACGTCGAGCGCTGAAAGCGAAGACTGAGTAGAAGTGTTTGGAAGAAGCGCTACGATCTAGCAAGCAAGCAAGCAAGCGAGAGTGCACATGTAGTACATGTGAGCAGCAACATGAGTGTCGCGATCGTGTGAACGCTTTGAGCTGTCGTTGAAGTAGTTATCAGTAACTAACACGGATGCTAGCACTGTACTAAGTCCGGCCTTGCACCGGGTAGGCTCGTTTCAAGGATCGCTTGCCGTGGCCCACGGATTGATCGTCCTCGCGTCGTAGTCTCTGGCGGCATCACGAAGCCTGGACGCAGTCTTCAAGCGGTTTGTACCTGCGACGCTATCTCGTAGCGGCTGGACGCCTTGTCGGTCATGACGGTCGCACTAAAGTGGGAGGTCGGAACGAAGCTTGACTGGGCTCGTCTCGATGCGCTGGCGACGCCATCTTCAGCACTTGCTCCGCGACAGACGCTTGGACAGACGCTTGAGGACTCGCTTGGTCTTGACGCGAGCCGAAGGCGACTGCGTAGCGGTGTGCGCTGGTGGCGATTTCGAGACCAGGATTTCGAGTCGAGCCGACGTTGAAGTTTAGTTTTTTGATGTGGTTGACTCAACTTGATGTGGTCCACAGACGCGCACACTCAATCGAAACGAACGTATCTTTTGTCGCGCAACGGACAATTGATCTTGAAGAATGTATCGAGCTTGTGTTTCCTGTGTTCGATACAAATGTCAAGTCTGTTTCGCCTTGTTGGGAAAGGCTATGTTTGAAAATCAAAGTTGTGAGAGACTATTTTCTTTCTTATTGAAAACATACTGGTCGTGAATTGCAATTTCGAAAAGTGTTGTCAACCCAGTTTTAATGTTCACTTGAATAAAGTATGCTACTGGTCGAAGCAGTGTGGTGCTGCGTTTTTCCGTGTTTTGGCCCCCTGTCGCGTCTGGTGTGGCTCGATGATGTGGTGCCAATCAAGTTTGACTGGTTTTGACCCCCTTCAGCAGCATACAAAGATCAAGTCATTTCGACAAACAGCTCGCGTGCACATCAAACGCGCTATACGATTTTCAAGATCTCGCGAGACCGCTCCCTTTGCTCGCGTTGCGCTCGCGCGCCAGTCATCGCAGATCCGCATTTCCAAGGACCGAGCGACACCAAACCACCTTCTCCCCACCGGTACGTCTCTCTCTCTTTTGCTGCTCGCTTGCTTGCATTGGCAGCATCATGTGCTGCTGTTGCTGCAGTGGCACCGCCACGCTTGCAGTACATATCTTTGAGCTGCCACATGGCTCACGCTCGTGTCATCGTCTCGCTCATGCAACTACCAGACAAGCATCATGGACGCTGACAACCGCAAGTGCCACACGTGCGGCAACACGGGCCACCTCCGCCGCGACTGCCCAGAGGCGGCTGCGCTCGGCGAGGGCGCGTTCCCAGCGGCCGGCGGCGCTGCGTGCTTTGGCTGCGGCAAGGTCGGTCACCTCAAGCGCGACTGCCCGACTGGCGGCCGTGCGTGCCACAACTGCGGCAACGTCGGCCACATCCGTCGCGACTGCCCGGAGGAGGTGCAGCCACCCAAGTGCCACAACTGCGGCAACGTCGGCCACCTGCGCCGCGACTGCCCGGACGACGCGCGCGAGTCGCGCAAGTGCCACGGCTGCGGCAACCCGGGCCACTTGCGCCGCGACTGCCCAGAGGACAACGGTCCGAGCGCGGACAAGTGCTACCAGTGCGGCGAGTCGGGCCACTGGGCGCGCAACTGCACGGGCGTGAAGGCGTAAAGCAGTGCTGACTGAGCGAGAGAGCAGGATGAAGACGATGGACGCGGAAGGAGAGAGAGAGGACGAGAGAGTGAGAGGCGCGGACTTCCCGCTTGTACTAGTATTTCCCCCCAGCCGCAGCTGCTGCACGCGCGCGATATCTCTCTCTCCACACACTGTGTGAGAGAGTTGGTCGCTGTTGCAGCAGTTGCAGCTGCACACTTCTATAAACTAAGTTACCTGCTCAGCCGGCAGCCAGCCATGGCGACATCAACGACCGACCCACTTGCTTTGTCTTGTGTCTGTATCCTACCTGTCGTACTGCGGAGCATGGCCGAGTCAAGAAAGATCGTGTCGTTACACCTTCGTCCTGCGCGTGCGCTGACGAGGTCGTCGTATCCTGGACATTCCGTTGAAGGACCAACCAACGCATGAGAATCAGCGCGACAGCGAGCTGAGTACTTGAAAATGGTCGGTCGTTCATGGTCTGGATCAACCTGAAGTCGAGCGCGAAGCGCACAACGTAGTTGGTGCGAAGGCAAGGCGTCTCTGAGGCGTGAGACTCAACGTCTTCCTCAAGCAGACACAAGTGCTCGCTCAAGTGATTCAGGTGCAAATCCACGTACGAGCGCAACGAGAGTCGCAATAGACAAGATCGGGTTCTTTACAGAGCATCGCGCCAGTCACTCAAGCTCCTGACGTCAACGCCCTCTCTCTCTTTGTCGCAGCGCTGTCTGGTCTGGAATGAGCAACGCCAACCAGGACGCGCGCTGGTCGTGTCTACAGCGCAGTCACGACACCACTGCTCGACGTTCTCTCTCTCTTGCTCTCTTTGCTTACTTGCTCATGCTCTTGTTCATGCTCTTGGTCGTTCGTCTCGCAATAGATTGAGTGACGTGCTTGCTCATGCTGCTAGGTATGGTAAGCGAGCGTATGCTGCTAATGCTTCGCTGCTGCTGCTGCCGCTTCCTTCGCTCGCGCCGTGAGTTTTCGGTCCCGCTCGTCCATCATGCGGTCCCAGTCGGTCAGCAGTTGCAGCTTGCTCTGTTATACATACGCGTACACAGTCACACAAGCATGAGGACACAGACCGATCGCCATCACACACACACGAGTCTTCTCTGTTTGCTCAACTCACACAGAGACAACACGCGCACATTCACACGCAGACCAACACCACATACAAGCAAGCGCGACGCACCTGCTGCTCGTTTCTCGCCTGCCACTTGTTGACGGCGCCGAAGCCCGCACCCATGAGCGTGAACGCGCCGGCGATGATCACGAGCCCTGGCAGCACTTGGTACGGCATGATGTTCCTTCCCCCTTCGCCTGGTCGAAAATGGGCGGCGCCTCACCACCACAATCGGCACTTCGGACGATCGCGCCAGAGAATTAATGTTCGTGATTCGGCATGCAAGCGTAGTGTATGTATGTGTTTGCAAGAATCAATGAATGTCGGATGTTCGTGCCAGAGATCGATTGCAGTGACAAATCAAGATCGTTTGCGATAACGTTAGAACCTAGATACTCTATTGAATGAGAATTGACCTTTTTAGTCTGGAAAATATCACAGGTCTCAATAATAGACCCACACATCATCGTGCATCATACAAACGTCAAGTCACTTTTCTTGCTCAGTCACTAGATATTTAATGGCCGCAAGTGGATAATGTATAGCCGCAAGTGGATATTTCATGCGACGATTTTATCTTGGTTGTATTATTGTATGATAACGACATGTCTTGATGTCTGAATCAAAATCTGCTGATAGTGAAATAGATCAGTAGACAACATCACGTCGTTTCGTGCACCTATTCGCGTCAGCACATGCGCTCTTCGAGCAGCTTCAGACCCCCCCCACATCAACAAGCAGCAGTAGCGCGTACAAGAACGACTGCATCTTGCGTTCTCCCGAGCTCTGCATCACGTGCAGACGCATTCGACAAGCATCACCACCATCATCATGGGACTCTTCAAGCAGTTGACGAATGCACTCGGGATCAAGAAGACGCAAGTGCGCATCCTCGTCGTCGGCCTCGACAACAGCGGCAAGACAACGCTCGTGAACCACCTCAAGCCCAAGAAGTCGCAGTCACGCGAAGTCGTGCCGACGATCGGCTTCCAAGTCGAAGAGTTCACTAAGTCGAACCTCAACTTCACAGTCTTTGACATGTCTGGGCAGAGTCGTTACCGAAGTCTCTGGGAGAACTACTACAGTGACGTACAGGTACGAGTGAACGTATGAATGCGTCGTGCACATGTGCGCGCGCGCTGCTCATGGCAATGCTCACTCCATACTACAGGCGATCATCTACGTCCTCGACTCGACCGACTCGATCCGCATGTGCGTGGCGAAGGACGAGCTTGAGCAGCTCATTGAACACAAGGAGCTCGCCGGCAAGAAGGTCCCGATCCTCTTCTTCGCCAACAAGATGGACCTTTCGAACGCGCTCACGCCAGTCGAGTGCATGGAGCAACTTGAGCTCGACAAGCTCCCGGGCAAGTCGTGGCACATCACGTACGTGTTACGCCTCCATGTGGCTCTCGTACTGTGTGGTACTGTCTTGACGAGTCGAGACACTGACGCGAGTGCTCTTCGTACATGTAGCGCAAGCAATGCGATCACAGGACGCGGCGTCGAAGAGGGCATTGCGTGGCTCGCTGAGCAGTTTGCCAAGGGAAAGTCTCGAAAGTGACGGCGCAGCGAATCATGAGCGACTCCTAGGCAGTGCGACTGTCACCATCATGACCCTGAGCCTCTCGTAGATAAGGCGGGAGTACATTCAGCAACATCCTGCCATCCTACCTAACTGACCGATCCAGATGACCTCATAGGCGCGCGCCATACTCACTTGTGTGAAGTTTCGTGAGAGAGATCGCGAACGAATGAAGATGAAGAGAGATGCATTGAGCACAGCGCCAGTGCCTAAGCTGCTGCGCGTATGTATGAGGAGCTTGCTACTACATGAGCTGCTCGGACGTCGCGAGCTGCTGCTTCTGACTGTCGCTCGCGGTCGTGGTGTTGTTCGCCTTGGGCACGGGCAAGAAGAGCTTGAACTCGGGCGGGAGCTCCTCTTCCGAGTAGAGGCGGTCAGAGAAGTAGATGCGGCGGATGCGGCAATTCGCGTGGATCTGCACGCGGAGCGTCTCGATGTAGTTCGTGCCGTACGCGCGGCGCGTGAAGTCCGACAAGTTGAACTGGATCTGGTTCCAGCCCTCGTCCAGACGCATCGGCATCGTGCAGATGAACGGCTTCACGCGCGTCGAGCTCTGGTAGTTGGACGCGCGGAAGCGCCGACGCACGTTCTTGTCGTCCAGGACCTGGACTTCGAACGTGAAGTACTTCTTGAGGTTCTTGATGATCATGACGAGGAACGGGAGCTTGATCCCGAGCGTCTTTGCCGGCTGTGCAGGGCACGTGATGAAGTTTGTGCTCACGTTTGTGCCCATGATCTCGAGCACAGATGACTGAATGTCTTGGTCCGTAATGCGCTTGATGTGGCCATTGCGCACTTGCTTGTCCCAGATCTGGAGCGGCTTGCTCCTGCCAGTGCGCACAATGGAGCAGTGTGAGTGCAAGCGTGCGTGTGAGGGAGAGAATAAGCACGAGCGTGTACGCACCCAATGCTGTAGAGAATCGAGAGGAACCCAGACTGGAACGTGTTCTTGAACATCGCTGCCAGCTCACGGCCGCACACCAGCGCAACAGACAGACCGCTGCAGCGCCGGTCAAGCGACTGAAATGAGCGCACGCGCGGACGCTTGATGTCGTCTGCACTCACGGCAGCACTGCTCCCGCGTTCCTGTTCCTGTGTGTGAAGAGTGAGCAGAGCGATGCATTTTTGCGACGGCGGTTGCAGTCGTTTCGCGACCTTTCACACATCTGTTTGTAAAGAGTGAGAACCAGCAGATTTTCTGTGAATGTACGAAATGTCTAAAAACAAACTTACCGTGAATGATTTAAAAAAATACGCACTCGAGGATTTTGTTGAGAAGACAGTGTTCGGTGACTTTATGTTGAGAAAATGGCGGGAAGACAGAATAATGTGCAATGTGTCGTACAGTCCGATCACTTGCACTGCTCATGCCAATCATCACTTGGCGCCACTACTTGTGCGAATGGCGACGACGACGCTTGTGACGAAGCAGCGCTGCGATGGCGCTGCACCGGCACCACGCGCACCATGGCTCACGCCAGCGTGTATCATCACGACCGTGCCGCCATCGTCTGTCACGGATTCACAAGCGGCGATAGCAGATGCGATCGAGGGTAACGACGATAGCGATGGCAAACAGGCTCGAAGTGCTCGCAATGCTGTGACGTTGGCGTCACGCCATTTGCAACCACAACCGTCTGCGCCGTGGCTCCATCGTGTGCGTACTGTAGACGCTACAGCACCACGAATTGCATCGGCCATACAACCGCCACTCAGCGCGTACAACAACACCAACGAGGAGCTCATGAGCTGCAGTGAGGAGGAAGAGGAAATCGACGACAGGGAGGATGACGACGATGGCGATGACAACGAAGACTATCAAGAAGACGAAGAGGATGAAGCAGAGAGCGCCGACTGCGACGATGAAATGCAGTCTGTGATGGCGACTGATAGCGCCGACGACTCGCAACGCCGCAGCGGCCTCGACAGCTTCCACTACGCGAGCTGCGACATCAAGTTTGCGTACAAGCACTCGTTCACGCAGCACCAAGCGCTCGTGCACGTGAGCGCAGCACGTCCGTTCGAGTGCATTGTATGCCGTCTCGCGTTCCGCACAGCGCGTCAGCTGCAAACGCACGCGCAGTCACACACAGGTTCGTTCGGTTCGCTTGCGTGGTACCGCTCAGCAGAGTGTCGCCTTCTACCACAAGCATCTCAGTCGTCTCATGCACGTCACTGACACGCTTGCCTGTGTATCACTCGCTGTACAGTGACGCCTGGTGTCGTGCATCACTGCGACGCGTGCGATGCGGACTTTGACTCGGAGCACAGCCGCACGATGCATCAGCGATCTGTCCACGGCTTCCGCTGCAGCGTCGAGACCTGCGCGCTGAGCTTCACGCGGAAAGAGCACCTCACGCGGCACGTTGCGCGGTTCCACCAAGGTACGCACACTCCAGCACGCGCTCTCTCGCTCGGTCTCTCTCACTCACACTCTCTCTCGCTGCCATTCGCTCGCGCATCCATCCATCCAGTCAAGCGCAATGGTGAGTACACGTGCGAGCCTTGCAGTCTCGAGTTCGCGACGCGCCACGAGAAGGAGCTCCACCGACGCGCCGTGAACCACCAGAGCTTCTCGTGCACGATCCCAGGCTGCTCGAAGCAGTACTCGCGCCGAGACCACCTCACGCGCCACGTCGTGACTGCACACGCCCGAGACGGCGAGACGAAGCCGTTCCAGTGCGAGCTGTGCCACGTCGGCTTTGCCTACAGCCACGGTCTCGTGCGCCACATGCATCGGTCGCACGCGAACGCGAACAAGCCGTACACGTGCGAGCAGTGCTTACTGGCGTTCAAAAAGAAGTCAGAGCTCCAGGCGCACTCGTTCGTGCACACGGGCGTGCTGCCGTTTGCGTGCGAGACGTGCGGCGTGCGCTTTGCGAAGCGCTTTCAGCTCGGACGCCACGAGCGACTGCACGCGGCGCACAAAGAGGCGCAAGCGCACGTGCTCTTCTGCGACGTCAGCGACTGCGGCGCGATGCTTTTTAGCGCCGACGAGAAAGCCAAGCACGACCGCGAGGTGCACCAGAAGGAGCTGCGTCGGCGGGAGCCAAGCGACCGCACTGGGAAGAAGCGCAAGCGCGGTGGCGGAGCGAGCGACAGTGACACTGCAGCGGCTGTCGATGCGAACCGACGGCAGCTGCTCAAGTGCGAAGTGTGCGGCCGCACGCTCCAGCGCAAGCAGAACCTCCGCGCGCACTTGCGCACGCACTTTGAAGCGCTCGACGAGCGCAAGATGCACGTGTGTCCGATGGCCGGGTGCACGAACGCGTACACGCGCAAGTCGAACCTCATGGCGCACTACAACGCCGTGCACGACGCAGTGCGGTCGCAGCGCTTTGTGTGTCCGTACGACGGCTGCGACGGCAAGTTTGGCTACAAGAAGGTGCTCACGACGCACATTGCGAGCGTGCACGAGACGCCGTCGAAGAAGCTGCGGCAGCAGACGCAGCCGCCCGGCAAGCGCGCGCAGTCAGCGAAAGCGCGCGTGCTCGGGATGCGCGACAATGATAAGAGCACCGACTCGGCGGCTGTCGTCGTCGTCGATAGCTCGTAGGCTCTGCTACCAAGCTCCCGAGCAACAACCGCTGACACGTACATTCGACTATTGTATACAAATTCGAAGATCTCACTGACGATTGGAAATGAACCCATTGGCCACTTTTGGCAGCTCACGAGAATGCGCGTGCGTCGCGCGGTGTCATCTCGAGCGGCAAGCCGCCGGCCATGAAGAGACCGGACTTGAGCACGTACCCGCGCTCTTGCGCCTCAGTCACTGGGATTTGCACGTGGAACGCGCGCAAGAGCGTCGCGGCAAACATCTTGGCTTCGAGCACCGCCATGTTCATGCCCAAGCACACGCGCGGCCCTGCTTGAAAGGCTGGGAACTCGAACGCACTCGGCCGTGTCTTCATCTCGAGCCAGCGCTCGGGGCGGAACACGAGCGGGTCGTCGCCCCAGAGCGCTGTGTTGTGGCGACCCATGTACCACGGACTGTAGACGACGTCGCAGCCAGCTGGGACGAACGTGCCGTCAGGGAGGCGGTCGTCGTGCACTGCCATCTTGACATTGTATGGCAGCGCAGGGTACAGTCGCACGGCTTCGTACACGACGGCTTCAAGGTACTTGAGACGCTTGACCGTGTCGTACGTGAGCTCCTCAGCCTCGGTCGCATCGCTTGGCTCGGCTGTAGTTGGAACACCGTCCTCACTACTACTACGGCTACTACTACTGCGCTGGCACTGCTGGAGCAGCTCGTCAACGATCTTCTGCTGCACGTGCGGGTGGCGCGCAATGGCGTAGAACGTGTACGTGATGCACTCGGCTGTCGTGTCGCGACCAGCAAAGATGAACGTGAGGATGATCGACCGGAGCGTCTCAGGACCGAGCAACGCAGCGGCGTCATCGTCGAGCTCGCGCGCCTTGTTGATAAAGAGCGAGAGGATGTCGCCGCGCGCTGCGAGGTCGTGCGCTGGCGCGTGGAGGCGTCGGAGGAGGATTTTGTCGGCGATCGCACGGATGCTCGCCGTTTCGCGCGCAAGGCGCCGCTCGCTCGGCATGGCCCACCACAGGAGCTTGTAGTACTGCTTCACGAACAGCCGGCTCGCGCAGTGCTCGTTCACAAAGTCCATGCTCGCAGCGAACGCGCGCGGGTCGGCAAAGTCCGCAAGTGGCAAGCCGAACGCGACGTCGAAGATCGACTCGAGCGTGTACTCGGCCGCGAGCGCTTGCATGTCGACGACCGTGCCGGCACTGGCCTTGATCGACTCGACAGTCGCGCGGGCGTATCGGTCGAACGCGCGCTCTGTGAACGCGCGAAAGTTGGTCGCAGTGAAGACTTTCGCGGCGACTTTGCGCTGGAGACGCCACGCAGCGCCGTTGTCAGGCGTGTGCGCGTGGTTCATAGCGAAGAACGAGTGCTCAAAGACCTCTTGGAAGGCGTCGAGGAAGCCCTGCGGCTTGACGTAGTTCTCAAAGTTCGTCGAGAGCACGTGCTTGACGTGCTCAGGGTCCGTGATCTGTGCCGATGGCCATGGTCCCGTCAGTCTCTCTCGTCCTGTCAATAGATATGGATAGACAGACAGACACGTAACGTACGTAAATGGCGCCGTCAAAGAACAGGTGCCACGGCATCTTCATGATCCCGCCGAACTCGACCAAGCGCTCTTCCTAGCAACATGATGCACAGCAGCAGCAGCGACAGGCATGTGTGAGTCCAAGTGCATACAGATAGACAACATTCGTACACATGTGAATGACACACCAAGAAGTCGTAGATGCGGTTCTTGTTCTTGATGAACACGGGGATGTTCCCGAGCAAGAAGACGCCTTTTGGACCGCGAAGTGGCGCGAGACCGCGTGCAATGCGCAACTTGCGCTGCAGCGCGCGGATCGGGATCGTCACGAGCAACGAGAGCGCGATGCAGAGCAGCGCATGCGCGAACTGCGCGAGCACACTCGCAGACAGCATACCCAAGTGTTGCTTGGGCGTTGCTTGGCCGTGGCGAGTGAGTTGGAGACTGCTGTGAGCAGGATGGAGACTGGTACCAACAACATGGATGCACTCATTCATCTAACATTCGAATTCGAAACAGAAAAACGCTCAAAACTTTCTATGGATCAAAATGACTACCATCACATGACTACCACTACTTCAAGTTGAAGCGACGGTAGTCAATTTCGCAATCATTGCGACTCCAATCGCGCCTTGAGCTCGGAGCATACTATGCAGACACTCACTGCTCGCCTCACTCATCGCGCCCTCTTACTCTCGTAGTCTCTCATGCAACACACGCACGCGGCGTCATCTGGAGCGGCAGTCCGTCCTTCATTGTTAGCGTCGGCGCGAGGATGTACGGACGGTCTTGGAGCTGCTCGCCGTCCTGGATCTTCACGTCGAACGCGCGGACGAGCACAACGACAAAGAGGCGGATCTCGATGCTTGCCATGTTCATGCCGATGCAAATGCGCGGACCGGCGTTGAAGACTGGGAAGTCATACGCGCTCGGCCGCGTCTTCATCTCGAGCCAGCGCTCAGGACGGAACACTTCGCGGTGCTCGCCAAACACCGGATTGTGCCGCCCCATGTACCACGGCGAGTACGCGACCTCTGTGTCGGCAGGAATGAACGTCCCGTCCGGCAAGTGGTCGTCCTCCGCTGCGACGCGGAACGTGCTCGGCAGCGTCGGGTACAGCCGCATGGTCTCGTTCACGACTGCGTCGAGGTACGGCAGCTGCTTCACGTCGTCGTACGAGAGCGTCTCGACTTTGCTCACTTCGTCAAAGAGCTTCTGCTGCACGTCTGGGTACTGCGCGAGGGCGTAGAAGACGTACGTGATGACCGACGAACTCGTGTCTTTGCCGGCAAAGATGAAGCTCAAGAGGATCGAACGCAATGTCTCGACATCGAGGATCGCGGCGCGGTCGCTTGCGTCTTCGCTCTCGTCGGCCGTGAGTTCGCGCGCTTTCTTGATGAAGAGCGACATGATGTCCGCGCGCGGCGCGATCTCCTCGTCGCTCTCGCTCAGGCGGCGCAAGAGGATGTCGTTCGCCAAGTCGATCATCACCTGTTCGTTGCGCTTCATCGCGTACTCGCTCGGCATGCACCACCAGAGGTACTTGTAGTACGGCTTCGCGACCAAGCGCTCGGACAAGTACGAGAAGACGTAGTCCATGGCGTGGATGAACGCGAGGCCGCGACTCGAGTCGAGCTCTTTCAGTGGAATGCCGCACGAGATGTCGAAGATCGCTTGGAGCGTGTACTGGCTGCTGATCTCGTGCATATCGCACTTGCCGCTCTGGGTCTTGATGAGCTCGACCATCTCAGTAGCGTACTTGTGGAAGACCTGCTCCGTGAAGAGCTTGAAGTTATTGGTCGTGAACACGCGGATGCCGATCTTGCGCTGCAGGCGGATCATCGCGCCGTTGTCTGGCGTGTGGGCGTGGTTGAGACCGAGGAAGGACTTGTCAAAGACGCGGCCGACAGCGTTGATGAAGCGCGCAGGACGGATGTAGTTGTCGTGGTTCGTTGCGAGGACCCACTGGACGTCCTCGGTCTTGTCGAGCTGAGTGGGCGATTGGCGAATAGTACGCAGAGTCAGTCAGCTGAATGCACGCAAGGGCGGTAGAATGCGACATCGACGTACCCAGACGCCACCGTCGCCAAAGACGCTCCACGGCATCTTCATGCGACCGCCATGCTCGACCATGAGCGCCTCCTGCCAAGCACACAGCGTAAACTTGTCATTGCGATCCTGACAGGCTCACTGCATTGGATGCATGAACGTACAAAGTACTCGTGCACACGTGGCGCGCGCTTGATGATTTCGGGCAGCAAGCCGAGCAGCGGCCAGCCTTGCGGACCCGAGATCGGCGCAAGTCCTTTCGCGATGCGCAATTTGCGGCGCACTGCAGCGCTCACCGGCACAGCGAGCGCTGCAAGTGCAACTGCGAGCAGCGTCGTTGCGATCGTCGCGAGCGAGGCGGGAGGCGGAGCGAGCACGTGCATGTTGCGACCGAGTGGCAAGTGCGCAGTCGCGAGCAGATCTGGAAATGACCATGGACTCTCGTGTGCGATTCCAGCACAACTATAGTAGAATCAAGTCAACCTTTGCGGATCTTCGCCTCGCACAGAGAAAGGCGTGAAGCCATTGCGTTGGGTCGCGAGTGAATGGAGTGGCAGCAGTATGCTCAATACGGTCAACGCACTCGATGCGCTCAATGCGCTCAACGCGATAGTGATCGATCAGATGTATCACTGTTGATATATCACCTGTCTGTCCATGCTTCGCGTCGTCATGCAGCTCCAACCACGTGCAGCTCGCACGACTGCAGCCATCAGCACTCATCGGCGTAGCAAGCACTCCCGCATGCTTCCTCCACTTCGATACAAGCGTCGTCACGCATCACAACCGAGCTGCTCGCACTTGCAGACACTAAGTACGCAGTCGACGCCGCGAGGTTCTTCAAGAGCGACTCCTCCATCGACGACTTCATCAGCATTGCTAAACGAAATACGCCACGAGCTGCACGTTGTTGGCGGCATTCACATCGCCACGCTAGATGGCTAGATTCGTCTACCTCGCAGACATCGACTAGTTCTGCGCACAGCTCGTAGTGACTGACGGCGACAACGACGACTCACCGTTGTCTTCGCCTACTACTACTGCCTCGCCTCAACGATTGACGTCGGCGAGACCAAGCGCTCGCAGTTCGCGCTTATCATCCTTACGTTCCCAGACTGGTACCAGAGGCTGCTCACATTGAGCGACAATTGAGAGACGCGCGTATCGCTCGTCTTGTAGCTCGGTGGCGCGCGTCAGCAGCGCGTAGACTTCCTGCTTCTCGTGGACTTGCAGTCGTGCGAGCAGTGCGTCTAGCTCGCGAGCGCTTAGAATAGCGAGCCTGCTCCTGAAAAAAGCACCAGCGGCTCTGATCGTCTTATGCCAGGACGACGACGATGACCACACGCGCGCATCACGATCACAGCGCAGTTGCGATTCCGACACGTGAAGACCAAGTAGTTCGATCGGTCAATTGCCTATCGACGTGCTGCTGCTACTTGTTTGCGTACGATGCCATCGACCAGCGTCGCGAGCAAGAAGAAGCGCGAAGAGGCACTGCGGCAGCGTGAGAGCGGCTTCAACCTCTCGGGCGTGCACCAAGAGCGCCTCCCAGAGTACAATGCGCTCGTGGACCGCAACTTGCGGCACCACTTTGAGAACCGGACGCTCCAGAACCACTTGAGCGACGTCGGGTTGATCGACCAGCGCGGTCGGATCGTCGACCTCGCAAAGCAAAAGGCAAAGCTCTCGATCATCGAGCAAGAGTTCAAGATCGCGGAGCAGAGCGAACAGCGGCGCGCAAAAGACGAGGACGAGATCCGCCGCCGCGTGCAGATGAAGCGGCACGACGCGCTGCACGACGCGCGGCAGAAGGAGAAGCTGCTGCAGCTCAAGGAGGAGAAGAAGATCGTGCGCGAGATCGTCCAGGCAGCGAAAGGATACGCGTCAGTCACAAAGCCGAGCGTGCACTAACAATACGACACCGACGCTGTCTCGGTATTGCTCTTGCTCTTGCTCTTGCTCTTGCTCTCTCGTACTCTTGTACTCTCACTCTCTTTCTACTGTAGCATTCCGAGCGCTCAGTCAACGACTTTGTGCAGCGGCGCCGCTGCCATCGCACTGCCGACGCCTTCGACGGTCCGACCCGTGCACACTTCGGCAAAGTTGGCGCGGCAGCCGCGGTCGTACGGGTTGTGGAACTCGTCCATGGGCGTCTTCAGGTACGGGTACTTGTCTTTATTGAACACTTCGTTCGTCGTGAGGTTCGTCGCGACGTTCCGGAGCTGGAGACATAGGAGCACCGTCGTCGGGAGCCCAAAGAGCGCGGCGCAGAAGAGCGTGAACGCGTGCACGAGCCGCAGCAGCAGCGTCGACGTGTCGCTCGTCGCTTGTGCCCACTGCGGCTGCGCGAACACTGGGAGCCACGCACTACTCCATGAGGACGACGACGACAGGCCACTGGACTGTGACGCGGACGCATGGAGGGGAAGATGTCCGAGCAGCGTCGCAGCCGAGAGCGTCCCGATGAACGCGCAAAAGACCGAGAGCGCGCCGAGGAAGACGAGGAAGCCGGCGTGGTTCCCAATGCCAACGCAGTTGTTGATCCACGGACAGTGGTGGTCGAAGCGGTAGACACACCGGCGACACGACGCGCAGTGCTTCGACCGCAGCGGCTTGCGCGTCACGCACGTCGGACACGGCACGGAGTTGCACTCGGACGCCAGGAGCTCGTACGCTGGCTGGTGCGACTGCGGGACGTACCCCGGGTCTTTCAGCCACACGTACGTGTACAGCGCACACGTGAACATGCACAGTGCGAGCGACACGAGCGCGGCGCGTGCTGGGTCCGCGAGCGTCGGGATCGTCAGCCGCAGCGCCACCGCTTCCGCAGTGAGCACCATGACGTAGAAGAACACGACCGTGGCGCCTTTGCGCGACGCCCACGCGACGAACCGGTCCGACGACCCGGCTTTGAGCGCGCCGACCGTGTCAAAGTGTGCGCCTTGCCGCGCAATGTCGAGCGCAGTGCGGCCGTGCTTGTCGCGCACGTGCACTGGCGCGCCTTCGATCACGAGCTGCTTTGCGAGGAACGCGTCGCCGAGCGCACTCGCGATCATGAGCGGCGTCTGGTCCTCCGAGTCGCGCACGGACTGGTCCGCGTGGTACCCGACAAGGAGCATCGCAGTGTACTGGAAGCCTTCAAAGACGGCCCAGTGGAGCGCTGTTGCACCGCGCGCGTCGCGCTGGTTCACGTCGGCGCCGCGGTGGATGAGCAAGCTCACGAACCCGGCGTTCCCAGTGCTCGCAGCGTAGTGCAGCGCCGCCATGCCCGACGAGTTGCGCGCGTTCAGGTCCGCGCCATTGTCGATCAAGACCATCGCGCAGGCGACGGACGTGCAGAGCATGAGCGCCGTCGCGCGGTGCTTCGAGTCGCCGCAGGCGTTGTCGATCACATCTTCGAACGTCCCAGAGCGCGAGGCAATGACGTCCATTTCGCGGTCGCCATTTGCTGTCACTGCTGTCGTAGTGCTCCGTCCAGCGGACTTGTCTGCTGGTGCGCAGTACTTCTTCGCAATCATGACGAGGTACTCGACGAGCGTCGGGTGGTCGTAGAGCACGGCGAGGTGCAGTGCGTTCATCTGATGCCGCGCTTCGTGCGTCGTGAGGAGGCGGTAGATGGCGGCTGCGACCATCTCTTGCTGGCGCTCGTGGGATAAGCGGCTCTTGTCGCTTGGAGCTGCTGCTGCGCGCTCGGCATTGCGCACTGCGATCTCCACTGCGTTCTGCGCCTGGAAGTAGTCGCCTTTCATACACGCAGAGCACAGGAGCTTGGATGGCGACGCAAAGTACGCGTAGCGCTCATTGCCAGCGCCATTGCCGCTGTCGGGATCGTCGTCATTGTCTTCAAAGTCTGCGTCGACATCGACGTCCTGGTCGTGTGGAGCAGGTGCGAGGAGCGCACTGATGCCAGGCTGCTTGCGAGGCGACGCATGCGCTGCTGCTGGGTTTGTACGCGGTGATGCGAAAGGCGAGCGCAGATGGAGGAGCTCGGCGAGCGTCGTCGCTCGTGGCGACGCAAAGCCCTGGTGCTGCTGTCCTGCTCCTCCTGCTGCTTGGTGAAACGGCGAGAACGGCGATGACGACGGCGACGCTGCTGCGTATGCTGGCGAAAGGAGCTGCTGCGAGCTGTGACCGTCGGAGCTCGTCTGGCTCGTCGTTTGGATGAGCGGCGTGAGCTCATTTGCGTGTCGCGGACTCGTCGTACTGGGATCCGCGCGCTGCGTTGTCGACTTGCCGTTCGCTGCTGCGGTGGGCGACATCGTTGGTCGCGACATCGACGCTCAGTCAGTTGAGCTGCTCACCCAACACGAGATGCAGCGACACTATGCGCGTTGTAAGGCTCTAGACACTGGCGCTGCTGCTGCACACGCACACACGCCTGGATCACTCGATCGAGGCGAAGCGCCAGGAGATCCGCAGGTCGTCGTCGCTGTCGTCGCAACAGCCAACGAGCGACTGATTTTCGAGCGTTTCGAGTGTGTGCGCCACACAAAATCCGTGTAGACCACATGGACCTGTGTAATTGCGGTACCAGTTGTATCACCAGCTGTTTCGGTCTTCGCACTTGGATTTAATATGTGACCCATCGCCCTCGGTGTCTCGCTCAAAACACCGGTGTCCAATACAAACACGGCACATCATTTTGGTTTTCCCTCTTTAGTTTCGCTATCAACGTGAGGTCCACTTGATCTCGACGCTGAATCTCGTGTTTGAGGCACTGCGTCATTGCCACTTTTGGTCGCTCGCGCTCAAGCTCCAAGCACCCGCCGCTCTTCCTCCTCCTCTCGCTCGCTCGCTCTCTCTCGTCCACGCTCGCACATACGCACGACCATGGCCGAGCACGCTCCTTCTACTACTGCTGCCGCGGCCCCTGCGGTCTGGGACGAAGCCACGCAGACGTTCCACGGCGGCCAGGACTGGAAGTTCCTCTCGAACTTTGCCGAGGACTTCAGCGTCACGACGAACGGCCTCGGCACGCCGGCCGGGGCGCTCGCTGCCGCTGCTGCGTCGGTCATCTCGATCCACCACTACCCGCCAGCGGACTTCCAGCCTGCGATCAGCCACCTCGCCGAGTTCCTCTGGCCAGGCGCGTGGGAGCAGCACCTCGACCTGCTGCTCATGGGCAACGGCGCGTCGGAGCTCATTGACCTCGTGATCCGCAGCGTGCAGCCAGGTGGCTGGCGCCCGGGCGGCACGCTCACGCAGTACAAGGAGTACGAGCGCTCGAGCAAAGCCGACGGCCGCGAGACGCTCGCGTGGGACGACAAGTCCGCGGCGCTCACGTGCATGGTGAACCCGACGAACCCGACGGGCGACTACCTCGAGATCGACGCCATGAAGGCGTACATTGAGACGCACTGCCCGGACAACCACACGATCATCGTGGACGAGAGCATGCAGCCGTGGGTCGGCCCGCACTGGCGCCAGGACAGTCTCATCCACCAGCGCGAGTGGGTCGCGAACCTCGCGGCAACGCGCAAGATCAACGTCTGGGTCATGACGAGCTGGACCAAGATCTGGTCGTGCACGGGCTTGCGCATTGGCAGTGTCGTTGCACCGACGGCGGCGCACGCTGCTGCGATCAAGCGCAAGCAAGTGCCGTGGTCGGTCAACACGATGGCGCTCGCGTTCGTCTCGGCAGTCGTGAAGGACGACGCGTACATGCAGAAGACGTGGGAGGTCACGCCGGTGTGGCGCGCGCACATTGTCGCGGAGCTGAACGCGCGCTTCCCGCACTGGGAGATCCACGGCAAGCCATACCTGTCGTGGATCTGGGTCGACACCAAGTCCGCGGCAACGAGCGAGCAGGCGTGTGCGCTCGCGAAGCAGCACGGTGTGCCTGTGCGCTCGGGCAAGCCAGGCTACGAGCTCCCGACGTTTGTGCGCGTCGCGGTGCGGAATCCGCAGCAGACTGCAGTGCTGCTCAAGGCGTGGGAGTCGCTCCAGTAGATCAGTGCCCACGTGGTGGCGACAGCTCTCTCTCGCGCTTGACTTTCTTTTGCTGTAGTTCGTATCGACTGCTTGGCTTCAGTGAGCACGCTCCTGCCAGACGCATGAATGAATGGATGGACCATTGAGAAAACATCTTGAAGTTTGTATACGATGGGAGCAGCTCACGGCACATCTCGACACGAATCGCAGCTTCGTTCGGGTCTTAAGTGGACGGCGCAGGATTGGCACAAGCGACCAAGGGCAAAGTGGGCGATGCGTATATTCGCTGCTGCTAGTGATTGTACGTGTGTGTGTGTCTGTGGATGTGCCTATCGATCGTCGCCCTACTCGCGCTCGAGCGCCATGCGACTCTCGAGGCGCTTGAACTTGCTCTCCCAGCCGCGGATCACGTCCATGTACTTCTCAATGAGGTCATGCTTCTCGTTCAGCTCGCTCTCGAGGTTCACGATCTCCATCTCGAGCTCGCTCTGCTGCACTGGCTCGCTGATGCCGTTCGACGTTGTCACAGCAGCGTCGTTGAGAAACAGGAGCTCGATCTGCTTGGCGTGCAGAAAGAGCTCTTCGAGTCGCGCTTCGATCTCCATTGTATCGGCGGCGTCTTGCTGCACAGGGTTGAAGCGGCAGTGCGGCGGGTACTGGATCGGTGGACACACGAGCGACAGCGCTTTCGCGAATGCGCTGTTCATCTGCGCGAGGTACTGCTCGCCTGGCGCAGCAGACGCTGACGCGTCCGTCACGAGCGTAGACGACGACGAGGTGGTGGCAGCGGCAGATGCTGCTGCTGTCGCTGCTGCGAGCGCTGCGGGATTCGGATTCGTCACAGCAGTCGCATTCGCGCCACTTGCGCTGCCAGTGTGTGCGCTCGTCGTCTCGGCTTTGATCTCCATGCTCGAGTTGCTCGTGTTGTTTGTATTGTTTCTCTTGGCGACGAGTGTGCTGCAAATGCGAGCTCAAAACATCCTCGATTCTGCAAATTCCCACATGAACATACAATTGCGAAGTACAACATGCGACTCAGTAACACTTTTTGTTCGCTTGGAGCTGCTCGCTTCGATTGCAAGGACTCCCACGTGCATGCACACTACTCCAACGTCTTTGCTGTCGCCACGCTCTCTCTCTCTCTCTCTTGTTCATAAGGACTCACTGCGCCTCGGCGTGGTTCGTCGTCACGATCAAGCTGCTCGTGTTTCGTCGACCCGAGTGCACGCTCACGCTGTACACGAGCAGATTCTGGCATTGCGAGCACGTGTGGTCTTCAGTCGAGTTCGTGTACCCGCAGGCGTCGCACGACACGCCAACGAACGCCGGTACGAGCACTGGGAGACCGTTGCGGTACTCGCGATGCACACCGAGCGCAGCATCGAGTGCGCGCCAGAGCGGCTCGGCGAGTGGACACGCGACTTCGCCACCGAGGATCTGCCGCGCCGTCACGTTGCTGCCGTAGAGCTTCGCATTGAGCGACCGGCGCGTGCAGATCACGGCGCTTGTCAAGCCAATGCCACCGTAGAGCCCGACGCTGTGGCTGTACGAGTAGTTCGGCGCAATGCCGCCGCGACTGAGGTTCACTGCAGCGCTCGCGGCGCGGCCGATCGGTCCAACGGCCAAGTCGAGCTCTGAGCCGAGCTGGAACTGGCCATTGCGCGTGAACACCTTCACGGCGCTGCGCGAGCTCAAGATGATCATGTAGTTGACCATCTCGCCGCCTGCCATCATGCCAAAGCCGAGGCCGCCCGAACTAATGAACGACGGCGCGGACCAGCCAGCGGGCGTGCGCGAGAGCACAAAGCCATTGCCGATCTTGCCGGAGAAGAGGAAGCCGACCTTGTAGACAGTGAGGAACACGAGGCCGTAGGCTTCGAGCAAGAGCTCTTCCGGGATCGACTGGTCTTTCAGCATCTTGGGCGACAGGAACGTCTCGACGACTTTCACGGCGTTCGCGATCTCCTTTGTGAGCTTCCCAGTCGACTTGGTGTCCATTGTGTGCGCGCTGCTTGTGTACTGCGAGTGCGGCACAGCCCACGAGTTCGATCGGTCCCGCAGCGCTGCAGCGTGTGGCGCCGCAGATGCGTGCGGGTAGTCACCAGACACAGACGCAGCGGACGGTGGCGGCGAGTCAAAGACTGTCGTGCCGCGAAAGCCTGAGAAGAAGTTGGCGTCTGCCGTGTCCGAGCGTGTGATTGGGACTGTATTGCGTGCACTTGCAGCTGCTGCTTGCGATTGCTGCTGCTGGCCTTGCTGGAGGATGAACGACTTGCGCGACGGCAGCCGCATTGGCTGCGACGCTGGTGCACTGCGCATTGCTTGAGCTGACGACAAGAAGCTGTTGCTCCGGCTGCTGCTGTTCAAAGGCGCAGAGTAGTCGCTACTCATCGTGCTAGTCGTCGTCGCTTGCATCGCGTGTGGCGATTGAGGTCGTCGATCGGAGAGCAGAGCTGCTGCTGCGCTTGGCGGTGTCGTCGTCGCGTCCTCTCTCGCTCGCTTGCTCTCTGTGTCCTAGACGGTGGACTGTCTCTGAGTGAGAGCGAGTGCAAGTGGAGAGTACTTCGTGTGCACACTGCATGCGTTTAAGTGCGAAATGCTCCTGAGCTCGCAAGAGGTCATGTGCGCGTTGTGCGCGACGTCAATGAAGCAAGTGGCAAGACTTGACACAGCGCACGACAGCAAGACACAGTCACACACGAAGAGCGATGCGGTAGGAAATGTACTCGTTGTGTTATATTCTGTGCTTGCGCGCGCTGTCGTCTCCTGCTCACTTGCTTGTCCGTGTCGTCGTCTTAGCAGCAGCATCACGAAGAACGCGCGGTCGTCTTCCATCACCAGCGACTGCACTCGGTCAGCGGTGCACCCGCGCGACTGCGTCAGCGAGACACGACGCGCACATGTAGCAGCAGTAGCAGCGACTCGTTCGATCCGTCTGCTGCGCACATGTACACGCGCAAACGCGACCTGCATGCATCGCTCTCTCTCTCTCACACACACACGTGCACCCGCGCTTCGAGACGCTGTCTAGCTCCAGTGCTCGCGGTGGTGCTCGTCGTTCGCAGCGATGCCCCACTTAACCGTGCCGACAAAGAGCACGGCCGACGGGATGAGCACGGCGCCGTTCTCGCGGATCTTGCGGATCGTCTTCTGCGGGATCGTGTTGATGAGGCTGCGCACGGGGCTGACCTCATACGGCGAGAGGTGGCGCGTCACGCGACCCTTCTCGACGCCGTGCTTGGCCCACCACTTCATCAAGTTCACGCTCGGACCCATGCTGCTCACTTGCTGCTGTCGTCGGTGCTGCTCGCCAAAATGCTGGTGGTCGCCCTGTGTGTGTGTGGCGCGGGGCGAGCGAGCGAGCAAAGGAGCGGCCCAAAACGACAGTGTGAAAAAACCTCGCACTGTGAAAGAAACACCTCTTGACAATTGTATTCTCAGTGCGATTTCACAGTCATTTTATAAAATAACCTCGAATGCGAGGTGCATTGCGTTTCTATTCAAAAGATGATATTCACGATTCAAAAGCTAATTTTCACGAAAAGGTCGTACCGTACTTCGATGTTCTATAGTGAAGCCAAAGTTATTTTTCTTCTTAAATAATACACAGACCTTCACTATCAAACATAAAATGACTTTCTGAAACTGTGTCTGACTCTGATCGACTCAGTTATTTGTCTGAGTCGGATGGCATTCTCGTGAGGTGTCACTCTATCGAGACGCTATTGAGATGCTTGAACACCAACCTGGTGTTGCTTCGTGTCTGCGATCTCTATTTGTGCACGAGTCGCTTCATTCGCCTTGCAACCAACAAGAGCATTGTCGTCACCGTCTTGCGCTTCGCAACGGACTGGAGAGGTCTTTTGTTGTGCTGCTGTCGATTGCGCGCATTGAGTGCTACGAATGAGCAGAGACACTTTGAGGCGTCAACCTGGTTACATATGCGCAGCTGCGGAGTGAGCGACAGCGCAAGTGTGTGGTTGATAGAAGAGCCTGCAAGCCTAGCGAGCTCAAGGTGATTGATGAGAGGCGCGACGCATGTGCGCTCGATCGCGCTCGGTGTTGTTTGCCTAGCTCGACGTGCTGCAGCAGTCTCCAGTCTCTAGTTCGTCCGAGAGTAGCAAGTCTCGTGGATGCGAGCGAAGGTGAACGGGCGTCAAGGCAATGATCGTGGGTTCACTATTGGCGAGTGAGTGAGAGTGAACGGAAATCCACAACCAGCTGCACATGCGTCGTCGTGCGACAACACTGCTGCTTGAAGGCTCACCCACGACGGCACTCGAGCACTCGAGCAAGGCGAGACGAGCTCTCATGCTCGGGGATCGCAATGACGAGAAAGATCGGCGCGAGTCGTTCATTCGTCGGTATCAATAGCGAGGCCACTGAAACGTCCGCATCATTGCGAGCGTGTATTGTGTGCTCGCCTCGACTTGCTCAAAGCTCTAACATGAACATGCAGCACTCGCACACCGTCATGGAACCATTGGATTTGAAGCCTTCGCACGTGCGCGCCAGACGCCGTGGCGGATCGGAGCTGGATGATTGGCGTATGGCGATGACCATCTCATTGGTTAACTTGCACCCACACAGAACTACACCAAACCTGCGAGATCGGATGCTACCCACCTGGACCTGATTTCATTTCCGATACATGTCTCTTTGAGTTGGACTGTATAATCACATGTCCTCTCAAACCACACACTACACGACAGTCTGGATAGCAACCCGAAAGGGTTGCTACCCAGACTGTCTTTCTCGCTCTCTCCCCACAATGCACTCGGCTCTCGACTCGATTCGCTCAATTGACGGGCAGGAACATTTCCAGATTTGCCTGGCGCCTCTCGCAGCAGCAGCAGCTCAGCAGCTCAGCAGTTCGCTTGTCGTTCCTTTACACACTCACACTCACACTAGCGATGGTCTCTCTACGCAAGAGCTTCGTGCTCGCGGTCGTCGCGTGCACGGCGGTCGTTGTCTCGGGCAACACACACCACAGCCGCCACCACGTTGTCACCAAGCACGTCGTGAACGGCACGCACCCGGCGGCGAACGCCACGCACGAAGCCGCGAACATCACGATCGCAGCCGTGAACGGCACGAAGGCGCTGAACAGCACGGCGCTCAACGCCACGATCACTGCGCTCAACAGCACGGCGGTGAACGTGACGAAGCTCACGGGCTCGGGCAGCCGCGCTGCACCACAGAAGGCGGCGGCGTTCGTTGGCGAGGACGACGACGAGAGCGAGAGCGAGGACAGCACTGACTTTGCCGACGACGATGACGACGACGAGAGCGAGAGCGAGGAGGACCCGGACTTTGCGGACGACGACGACGACGATGAGGAGAGCGACGAGGAGCCAGTGCACCACAAGAAGCACGGCAAGGACATCGTTGACAACATCGCGGACGGCGTCAAGGACGGCTTGGACAAGGCGAAGAACATCACGAAGGACGGTGTCGAAGCCGCCAAGAACGGCGCGGAAGTCGTGAAGAACGCCACAAGCCACGGTGTCGAAGTCGCTGTGAACAAGACCAAGACCGGTGCGGAAGTTGTGAAGAACGCGACGAAGAACGGTGTTGAGATCGCTGTGAACGCCACCAAGACCGGTGTCTCGACTGCCGTGAACGCGACGAAGACTGGTGTCGAGCTTGTGAAGAACGCGACGACGGACAGCGATGACGACGCTACGAAGGCGCCAAAGCACCACAAGAAGCACGACAAGAACATCTTCACGGATGCGGCGGACAAGATCAAGAACGTGACGAAGAACGCGTACGACGGTGCCAAGGACCTGCTCAACGG